>VXBR01009092.1:494065-641018 GCA_013400215.1 Cisticola juncidis | reverse complement strand
AGAGCAGATCTTCAGCTGTCCAGAAGATCCAATACTGAGTGATTGTAGACCAAATGGCATGACCAATACTTCTGTTGTTTTCTTTAGTTATAAACATGATTTATTGTTACCTTAATAAAGAAAACTTTAGTTTGTGAAAATACAGTAACCAGGAACCCATTAACCACAAATTAAATTTGGCTTTTAAATTTTAGAGTTTGAGATCATCAGCTTGAACTCTAACATCAAGACAAAGATCTCTGAAATTTTAATTGGCCAAATGTAAAATTTTGCAATGATGAATGCAGTTCCTGGATGCTGTAAATGCCAGTTTCCTTTAAATTTGTTTTTTCTTTTTTTTTCCTTAGTAAACATTATTTTTAGACATCACACTCTCTTTCTTTTAGAAAAGAAAAGGAGGAGGCACCTCTGGAGCACAGTCCTCTTTTCCTCTCCCTGACCTTTTCCCCACACATACTGGTGTAAGTATTCAAGCAGTGCTAGCATAGACTGAGTAGGAATGCTTTCAAGGAGGTTACAATTTTTGTTTCCTGAATCTTGGCTGGATCAGAAAGCCTCTGGAGATTACCAGTGGCCTTTTGCTACTAACTCAGCTTTGCAGCTCTAGTTTATGAAGTTGTTGTAGACAGTGAAACACTGCAAAGCTTGATGACTTTTGGCAAAAATTTTTCAAATTTTTTGTTTTCACTTCCACTTGCAAAAGTCCTGAAATTTTTTGACATTCATCTGCTCTAGACTTAGAGCTGAGTATTAGATTATATGATTAAAGGCTAATGCCCGTAAACAAAAAGATTCGTGGGGATCAGGGGAACTGTGGCAGATAGAGGGACTCTGAGAAGCTATGAATTGATAATAGAGTATCCTGACCTGGCACTTGCAGCACCCTGCATGGTGAGTGATGAGCCACTGGACCTAACGGGGAACCCACCAAGATGAGTCAGCCCAAGGAGCTGCCTCTTCTGAATGCCTTGCAGGGTACAGGACTATCATGGGATGCAGGAGGAAAAGTATTTTGGGATTCTGTGATATTTATTATCAGATGCTTTTAATTTGAGAATTTTGGGATGAATTGATACTTTAATAATGGGATGTTTAGTGAATGGGAAAAAAAGGAAAGGGTGAGCCTTGACTGTACTGGGGAGGCATAAGTGCGGGTAAAGAAAGGAGAAAGTTGACTATAAACAGGGGTTGGCCAGTACATTTGTCTGGCTAAGCCCTGTGCTTTATCACTGCAAACTGTCTTATATTCTAACTAAATCCCTTTTTAGTATATGTGGATATTACAGAAATTCAACCCGGACTGGTTGGTGATAGACTAAGACCTGATAACCAGCAAATGAGGTGGGGACATGAGACTCAGAGGCTTGAGAGCCTGAGGTTATAGGAAGTCAGAGAGACCTAGTTCTGGGAGGTTGCTACTAGGTAGATTGAATGTCCAAGACCAGCTTCTGGCAAGACCCCTAGTGTGTATATATTCCACTAAGAGATTTTGATCTGATCAGGGGTAGAGGAGGGCCAGGGCTGAGCCTTTCACACTGTTCACTTTTGTGTGGGCGTTCTTTGTAATTAAGTGGATGCCATCAAATATGCTTCATTCTCTCTGTGTTGGTCTGTGTATCCAGCTGTGTTTTTATAGTGTGTATGTGCATAAATCACTTGTCTATCTGTTTACCTTGACACTGCCTCGACCAGGGTAGGGCACTGCCACTGCCTCACATCTTCACTGCAAGGTCATTTTCTTAATGGTGTAAATCATTTTTCCTAAGCCCACAGCAGATATAAATCTGTTAAATGTCTAAAATATCTCTGTTGTATTTTATAAAATGTAAATAAAGTTTGGACCATTCCTACTTAGCTGGTTCTTTTTCTGTCTCTGTTGAGCTCATAGGGCCCGGAGGTCATGTTACCAGTGAGTTTTTAAGCTTCACACAATTACCCTCAACCCTGTAAAGCATTGCACAGCAGGAGAGTATTTATGACTTCTCACAATGAAAGCCACTGTCTTCTGCAGCCCAACAGGAGTCCAAATATAATGCAGTAGTTATGAAAAATATGAAGGTACAATGTAGGAATAGCATATTTAAACACAACATTACTGTGTCTTTGAACATAACTTTTTGCCATCCATATTTTCCACTCAGAAGTTAAGCTGCATGTGTCCTCGGCGGGTTGCTGAAGTAGAAATCCTATTTATCTACTACCTATTATTTTCTTAGCAAAATTATCATCTTATTTGGAGGGATTATTAACCTTAAGTACTGACATTCAAGGGCACTTCACAAGGTATTACTCACTTAGTCCTCATGTTACCCAACAATTTGTTTTAATTTTTTTTCAAGAACAAACTATCACATAGTCTTACATTAACCTCAAAGTAATTCTTCATGCAACAGAAGTTGTTCAGGTTATATATATATTGAAATGGGTATATATTCACACCATGTGAAAATAAGAAGCCATTAAAGTGATCCAGCATGTCAGAAAAGGAATTTTGCTTAATAAAATAAACCTTCTGTAATGTGGCAAACAAATGTTGGTATCATAAATGTAGAATTTTAGAGTCACTAAATGTCTTTCTAAAAACATTTTTCCCCAACAGTATGACTTTCATTCCTCCAATTGGAAATGTAAAGGGGAGTTAAAATAAAAATTATAAAACTAAAGATGAATATAGCAAAGTGTGTTCTCAATTGCTTTCCCCTCACTTTTACATTATCATTCTGATGTCTTTCTGTTTACAATCTTGCATAAGTACAAGTGAATCTCTTTTTAAAAGTGATTTCTTGGTTCCATGTTTTAAGTATTTTATATGAAATACCTGTCATAAAGCTGTTCTTTATTTTTTTCCCTGGGAATCTAATGAAGATCTGTCCTTTGAAAATCCGTTATTTTTAAACTGTAAACTCAAATTAATATATAAAGTGTGAGCATGTGTCCATTTTTCATGGTAGTTTTGATACAAGGGAAACTCGTGAGTATTTCTTCATGTCTTTCTGTGGAATTCATTGATTACTATCATGGCTTTAGCATCAGAATATGTCACATACTGACAGTTTATCCAAGCTGTCATTGTTTCACGACTGATCAAGTAAATATCTTACAATGCTAAAGACCCTCTCTAAGTTACAGGTAGATAGAATATCTGTTAGTGGTTTTGTCTTAGCAGACCAACAACTTTGGATCTATATTAGCTGCCATTTGATTAATTACGTACCTAGGGCAGCTGATCACAGACATTTTCTACCTTTCCCCCTTAGTATTTGTATTTGTATTAGTTCTTCACAATTAGCAATAGTCACTCAATGGTTGCATGTGATGATGTCAGCAAAGCAAACCTTATCAGGGTGTTAAATACTAGTAAAAATAAATGGAATTTGATGTATCCAGTACATAAAAGAAATATGACAAAGACATTTTTGAAATTAAAGTTTTATTACTTTTTTAACTTGGGAGGAGTATTATTTCTCCTTTAAAATGCAATTACACTATTTATGTTATACTTAATGACAGCGATCCTTTCTTATTATCCCCACCCAATTAATAACATTTTTCTCATATTTTTCTTAAATATATCTTACCTAAATTAACAATATAGGATTCAGTTGTGGTTTGTTTGGATTTTTTTTCCCAGCATATGTATTATGTTTAAAACTATTACAAACTCAGTGACAAAACATTTTTGCTGTTGCTCAGTGCTGATTAGGGAGCATTTTGCAGCTCAGTTTGGTCTATACCACAAGCAGCTTCATTCTGTGAGCCTTTGGGGCAGTGTGTGTTTACTGGTGATCGGGGAGGTTGCCAAGGGTGAGAAGGAAAGCTGTGGATGCAGGCAGTGCAGACTCAGGGCTGATGTGCTGCAGTAAGCTGTGTCCCATCCTGCGCAGGGAGAGGCACCGTGGGCTCAGGCAGCCTCCTCTGTGGAGCTCACCCCTTCTAGGAGGTCGTGAGTGCTCACTGCATGTGTGGTGCCACCTCTTCTTGGTGTTCTGCCCACCAAGAGCAAGGGTTTAGCTGTTCCTAAAGCTTTAGATGAAGTGCTGGTCCTGGATGCCTGACCAATATGTGCCTCACCAGAAATGCAGTGTGCTTCAGTGGAAACATATACAAATTGGAGGTAACAGTAAGTAGGAAAGGGGTGAATTATGAAAAAGTTTTTTTTATTAAAAATATATTCCTGGTTGACAGCACCTGTTTTCAAATATTTGAGTCAACTTGCTGGTTTCTACAGCTCTGTAAAAGTCTTTTAGATATATGATACCCATGCTGACTGAAATGAATATTTAAGTCTCTCTCTTAGTTGCCACACAACCTGACTTTCACTTAAAAATTGAAATGTGTTACTTCCCTAAATAAGAAAAATCATCATCGTAGATCCTGAGCACATATCCAAATGCACCTTTGGATTTATCCAGCTAGTAATTTCAGGAGAAACTCCGAGGGATGATCCAAGACAATCATACAGCCAGGTGCTCTTTTTATTCCCAGGTGCCCCTAGAAAGTCCCCTACAAACTCTTCTTGCCATCCTGCCTTTCTCTGTGATTACAATAAACCATACAACATTCTGAAAGGATGGTAATGGAGCACAAAATGTCTCAGTATGAAGATGTAGATGACTGCAGGTAATTTGACCTTAAAAAAGTCTACAAAACCCGTCTATAATCTGCTTTACTATCAGAACAAATAAACTTGTTTTTGCAAAAACAGGGCAGCATTTTTTCCTTTGAATTTACATTTTCCCATTAATAACTTCCTTTCCTCTCAAACTTTTCCTTTTCTATTTTTAAATCAAATAGTATTGAAATCCTCTAAACTCCTTATGTGCTCTTTAAATCACCATGGAAAAGGTTTGTTTTTCTGCAATATATTTGCTTTTGAAAAATAAAATATTTCTAAAAACACTATAATAAACACTTTGAAAGTGCTTTTTTTTGACTTTACTATTCTTTCTTTCTGGATGAATTGTTTTGTGATCAGATGACATTGGTATGAAAACTAAAGCTCTTAAATCAAATCTTTGTAGCATGCTCTTTAAAAATTTATTTCCTGCAATGGATACCAAAGCTTCAAATATTAATATGATTTTAATATTACATAGAAAAAGACAGAAGGTTAAGATGCTCTTATACCTTAATATAATTCCTACAAAGTAAGAAATGGTTATGAATTATCAAGGCTTGATGTAGCTAGTGGCACATCAATGAAAAATAACAAATCTGAATGCAACAGCATGAGAAATGGGGAGTTACTCTTTCATTATTCACTTCAATCTCATAACTTCAGTGACATACAAGGCATGAAATACATTGTCAAAAATATAGATAGTTCAGAATACAATACCATTAAGTATTTTATCCAATTGACAACAGTGCTGCGAAAAGACTGAGCATTAAACTGAATCCTGTTCAAACATGACTTTGCACTGTGCTTTCCAGCTCCTTTTACAGAATAAAGTACTCTGTCAGCAATTTCTTTTTAAGTAAAGTGAAGCAAATCTCTCTCTCTCTCTCTTTTTCCTCTTTGTGAATATGCTGCAGAAAGTCTCTACCTCTAGGTAGAGTCTAGTCTCTCTCCTAGCACATAAAAGGAAAGTCCTTTCTGTGACAGCTGACATGGAGATTTGACTTCTAGTTAGCAATTTTTTCTTATAAGGTAAAGTTAGTGTGTTTTCTTAGCATGATAGACAATAAGAAAATTCTGAGTTATAGAATGTGATATCTATTCATGCGAGGGAGAGATCACATGTAGTTCACACACACACGTAGTTCAGGATTTCCTTATTTCCTCAGCTCATACTGAATTAAAACTACTCCATTCTACAGCAGTTTCTTACTATGTATTTTCTCTGTTTTTTTAGATCTTATTTTGCCAACAACAGTTGGAACAGCTAACGAATTGTTTTGTTATCTTTAAGTAACAGCCCAATTTTTTTTTTGGATTGTCTCTTCTATCCTCTTTTATGTCACTTACACTTGTGTGAATTATGGCCATTACCATATTTTATAAGATAGTCCAGAAGACCTTTAAATTATACTTTACATCCAGTTCAGACAGACAACAAGAGACTAGTCCATTTTCACACAATTAAATGACAAGGCTCCTATAAATCTATAGTCAAGATAGGTTGTGTACAAAAGAGAGATTTTTAAGAAAGGACTTAAAGGATAGTACTGAGATGACTTACGTAATTTTAGGGAGAACTTTACCCAGGTGGGAAAGATAGTGTGAGAAAAAGGATTTTTGCTGAAAATCTGTCCTCAGAGCTGTGTAGAAGCAAGTCCAGCCTTGACTCCTCTGCCCAGTCAAGCTTACATTAATATGCATATGAATTTATATAACTCGGTATAACCCAATAATATGAACTCCTGTAATCTTTTAATGCTTATGGAAACAAGTTCCTAACTTGTCCAACTGCTCCTGTAACATAAAGTGTAGCCACTTAGTGCTTGGGCAGAGAAAAATACTGAAACTTTGTTCAGTTATGTGGCTAGTCACATATAAAATATACATATGTGTGATATACAGGACACATAAATTTCCAGCATGCTTCTTTTGGGGAATCTTGCCTGATGGGCTGAGGGTGCCTCCACAAGGAAGTTGCAGAGAGGACTCCCATTAACACCCCTCAAATGCTCACTGTCATCCTGTCCAGGAGCTTTCTGCTTTAGCTCTACCCTGTTCCAAGGATCCAAACACATTGCTCCAGTTATTCATGTAATAAAATAGCAACATGGGTTTTCTCTTGTACTACCTAGACACTTTTTATTGCTCCTGAAATGTAGACTTTCACATCTGTTTACAAGGACATACAGTAATAGGATAAGGGGGATTGGTTTTAAGATAAAAAAAGTAGATTGGATGTTACAAATAAATTTTTTACCGTGAGGCTGGTGAGGCACTGGAACAGGTTGCCCAGAGAAGTTCTGGATGCCCCATTCCTGGAACTGTTCAAAACCACGTTGGATAAGGCTTTGAGCAGCCTGGTCTAATGGAAGGTGTCCCTGCCTGTGGCAGGGAGGTTGTGATTTTAAGGTCCCTTCCAACCCTTATCTTTCTGTGATTATATGATCTCAAAGCCACAATTTCTTTCCTTAATCTCATTTATTGAGTTTTTGCATCCCAACAGCTAATCATGATGCATATGTCAATGAGTTTGAATTAGTCTACATCATAGATTATGAGAAGGATGATAATGGTGGGGAGAGGTTGGCTTGCATGCAGTGGATCAAATTTTTTAAAACTAAAGGTGACTTTGTTAGCAGGTTGCTTTGATGGCACATGTAATTTTTGTTAGGCAATGATTGTCTAGCTCGTGTATTGTTCTATATGTATTGCTCTGTCAATAAACCACATGTTTCTGGGCTCAGGAGTTCTTGATTAGTACTCAGCAAGTGAAAGACCTTTTTGAGGGCCTGGGGGTGAACTTTAGTTCAAAATTTTTGTAAGCCTTTTTTGCTTGTACAACCTTTTTGCCAGGTCAAAAGTGTGCAAAGGAGATTATGGGAAGCTGACATTTATATTGTTTATGGAGGGATGAAAGCTAGTTTTAAACAAATATCACTCCAGCCTCTGTGTGGGAATCTATTGCCTATGCAGACACATTAGGTGCATGGGGCAAGAATTTCATTTCACTACATCACAAGCAGTGAATTCCTACCTTGTCATTGCAATTTTTCATAGGTTTTCAAGATTCTCTGTTTCCAATATCTAAGTAAATTAATCTCTTCAACCTATTGCCACAAGCTGCCAAAGGAAACAACAAACCTCAGCTGAGATTCACATCTAATGAATAGATAAATGATAAGAGTTAGTAGCCACAGCTGTTGAATTGGGTCCTTTACACAGGGGCTTTGCATGTTTTAGAACAATAGCATGAGATTGCTTTTATCTTCTTTGTGGTCTGTCTTGTCTGTAGTTGCTGAAGAGTTTTCAGGAAAAGGTATTCTGTGGGCAAATACAACTTCAGTAGCCCTTTTGAACACCTCCAGTACCTCCTGAATCTTCCTAGCTAGGGAACTGTTAAAAATTTCCTACATTTTCTGATCAGACTTTAGAGTGGGTTAAATTACTTATCATAGCAGTGCACACAGGACACCCAAATATCAATGTATTTCAAAAGTTTGAAAATGAGTATACTTGTCTATAAGCATAGGTTAATGATTTTAACAGATTAATTGACTTTATGTTTCTGCCTATTCTGTATTTGGTTTCTGCAGCACCCCCTGAAATTTTGTTTGGCCACCCTGGTGATGTACAAAATAAAACTTAAAGCTTCTTATATACAGATATTCAAATGAACTTTCTTAAACTAACTTCTTCTGGGTATGCCTATGCTCACATTACTGCACACAATGTTGCTTTTAACTAATTAAAAATCGTGGTTTGTTTACCACAGGATGCCAAGGCTGTTCCAAGGATAGGCTACCTGTGTGTTAACAAATAGCCTGTGTGGTTTTGCTGTAGCTGGTCTGCTCCTCATACCACTGGATACATGCCCTTAGAAAAGCAGAGCTACATTTAACCATCAGGCAACACAGGGAGGGGAAATTGGGTTTTTTTTGATAACAAGCATAGCTTGGAAGGAGAACCACAAAGCAGGGGAAATACTTCTTAAACAGCTCAAGTGTTTCTCCTACCTTAGGATAAAGTAATGTAAACGCTGGCTTGAATATGGTAAGCTACTGAATGCGTTTGCTGACATAATTATATTGTGGTAAGATGAAAGCGCTCATCTAGCAGGAGAACAGAGAAGCCTTGTTTTACTCCTTGATCATTCCAGAAAAGACAGGGCTTTCTGATGACTTGTGTGTGTTACATTTTTACCCAAGAAAAATTTTTTAACATTACTGGAACAGAAAGTATGGACTCATCAACCAGAGAATAGTCACAGTTAATGAGAAGTACTAATGAACTAGTGGAACTACTAAATTAAAAAAAAAAAAAAAAGAAAAATCAAGCAAACCCTGCTCTGTGTTTGCAGGAATAAGGTTCTGCAAGTTTTAAACAGAGCAAGGTTAGGCAGATGTTAAGAATTTTTTTGAAAATATTATCTCGAAGTTTTGTTCCATCCCGTATATGCAATTATTTAGATGAACATCAATCCAGTAGCAATATGAACAGTTGATAAAAGCCACAAAAATGCTGTTGCTTACAACATAGTTTGCCTTCCATTTACAGTATTTTATCAGGATAAAATTCCCTCTTATGCCATGCCCCATCCCCCCCACCCTCCAAAGCTAACTAAATAATAACTTCAACATGTTTTGCTGATAGTTGTAAATTTTTTTTAAAAAGCCACCATAAATAAATAAAAACCAGATAATTATTTTTGTAATAGATCTTTATTACTAATACATTTACAGGAGTGATTCAACATAATACCATGCTCAGGGGACTTGGGTATATGGGTGTTAGCAAAGAGAAAGTAGTTACCCTTTTACCCTTACACTGTTCAACTCAATAAAATGAAATTAGAGTTGTTGGAGGATAACAGGATTATTGTAGAGTCATCATTTCCTGCAGCATTTATCCTTTAAATTTGACCTTTGCGGGAGTTCATTATGCCAAAATTGATAGATCATGCTCATAGGAAAAAGTCATTCGAAACCCCCGAGAGCTACTGAGCTAACTAAATAAACAACTTGAGACAGTGAATGTGTAGATGTAAAATAGGTTTGTGTGTATATATATGTGTGTCTGTGTGCGTGCACAAATATAGGTGCTGCAAAACTTGTCCCAGGTACTTCCTTATAATTACCACTTATGAATAAAACCAGAAATTTAGTTATAATGGAAACTAGCACAGTGTTTAAAAATGACAGCAGGAAATGACAGAAATATGTCATCCCAAGGTAAAGACATATGACCAAATCTTCATAACATTGAAAAACCCCAGCTATTTCCTTTATTTTTCTCTATCCCTGTTCTAGATAATTGATGAGATGAATGCCGCAGGAGCTAAGGAAGACTGATGTGAACCTTCAGGGGGACGGAAATACTGTAGAAAAACAATGCTCTAATCAGTCCTTAGGGAGCTGCTTCCAGGCCTTCAAGGAGTGCCAAGCCTGATCTCAACTTTGGATTTGCTTCTGAAGAATTACAGAATATCCATGAAGCAAGCGCCTTCCAGCAGTTGTAATATACCAATCTTTAAAAACCAATTGTCTGCATTAGTCACTGCATCAAAGATGGGATTAAAGCCCAAATCAACTTTGCTATGCCCATCCCAAGACATCTCAGCTCTCTGAAGAAATAATGACTATGTCTATCCTCTGCATTCCATCTTCTGTAAACAAGCATATCACTGCCCAGTTTATTGTAACTGAGCTGGATGGTTCACTTTAATGATTAAATGTTTTATCTCCTAGATTTTTTGTGATATCTAACAGACTCTCGGAGATATAACTTTTAGAGAGTTCTGTGACCTCTTTAATAGATTCATTCTCTATAGAGACCCTTAATAATTACTTTTTAATATAGTTTCTTGTTATTCCCTATCTTTCATTTCTAAGGTTGAAGTGACAATGTCAAGCTTTAACATAATCCATCAATTTATATTAAAGGGTTGGGAGAAAGTTGTCAGCCAAAAAAGACCTTCAAGCCTTAAAAGAGTTTACAAGTTCTGTGATCAAAATGCACATTATTGTCTCTTTTCTATCCCACCCTTCAAGTTAAGGACAAAATCCATGCTGGTTCTATAAAATGATGGTGCTGCAAACGCCCCCAATGCTTTGAAGTGTTTGTGGATGCCTTGGAACAGTTTTGGCTTCATTCCCTAGCATCACAAGAAAAGAGAATATAACCAATAAACTGCAGTGGCAGGCTGATCAGAACTCCCTTTGCGGAGAGAAGAGAGACAGAATGCACTGAGTGAGTCCACTCTCCTGTCTGTTGCTATTAACTGCATTGAGCAGTTAATCCTATGACTGGTTTGGTTTCAGCTTTTTTTAAATTTATTTTATTATTTGCTGGTGACCTATAAAATTGATTAATGCTCCTTCATTGTGAAAACTATTATCCTTTCACTTTTTTGCAGATGAGTAACTTTTTTAAACACACAATATACTGATTCACTATGTACTAACTACAGTGTAGCTCATAGCTCCTTAAAGATGTTTTGAAAGATTTAGTGGATGTCTGACTGATTTTTAGAATGTAGTATTAATCTGGTTTTTATTTTCTAATCAGTACACATACATAACACTACAAAGTAAGGATCCCATATTAATTTCTAGAGAACAGGTATTTCAGATTCTTATTTGCCTGGATCAGGGTACTTCTCATGAAAATGAGCTTGTGAAACTGATATCTTTAATGGTTTCTTTCTTGTGCTAAAATTAAATGTCTTGCAAATTTCACATATTAAAGTTAGCTGGGTAAAAACTAGTTCTGATAAGCATCTTTGCAGACTTGGTTATCAAATGTAGATTAAATCTCTTGCAGCAAGCTTTAAAGGTCTTTATGCTGGGACTTCTACTAAGATTCTTTTAATTTAAGGCTTTTTTTCCCCCTTGTTCTGTGATAAAATATATACTTAAAATTAATTTTGATTAAAATAAAAGATGACTTTTATCTAAGATGGCTGAAGACTATAATTCTATCATGATGGAAGGTAATGAATATTGATTACTATTGAAGATAATAGGACTGTATTCTGGGGCTCTATTGTACTTCTGTATTTGGCGCCTCCTCAGATGACACTGAGTATTTCTGATGAGGATGCTATTCTAAGGAAAAGACTAATTGAGGAAAAAACATTCTTGATGAATTCTTAGAGAATTTTCATATGCAGTTCAAGATTTTTCCTGTTTCTTTCATTGCAGGAAAATCTGTCTATATTCATTTTGGTTGAACATAGAGTAGTTTAACAATAAAAGAAAATATGAGCAAGCGTGTTTTAGATACACATTTAGTTTCCCATATATTCATCATAAAGGAAAACCTATCATGACTTGAGGTATTGTTTTTTCATTACACCAGAAAACAACAGTGCTGATTTCTTATGCATTGTAGCATTTTGAAATACTACCAGCCAAAACTAATATTCATAGAGCAATATTACAGTGTTGCACTCACTGAACTTCTGTGAGTTAACCTATGGATCAGTGACAATACAGATCCCTGAAAAACTGTCAGAACTATCCAAACCAACAGAACATTTATATAAAGTTAAATGATATTTGAAAATTCTTTCATTTTCCTACATTTGCAAAAGTTCATATAGACTTTCTTTTGTTTTTAGCACACAAAACACTTTTTCATATGCGGTGTCTTAGCCAGAATGGCAGAGGTGGCTGATCACATATATTAGACTATAATACCAAGAATGCAGTCAAGAAGTAGGAATTAATTCCTTCAAGTTTACTTCTGCAGAATATCAAAAGCTATCTTCTGACAGTAGAGAGAATTCCTGGATTTAATCAAGTTTAGTGCAGTCAAAGGGGTCTAGAGAATATATGTTTTAAGGATAAATATACAGCATCATCACACTTACAGTAAAGACAATCCCTAGCATATTAATTGGGAAGATTTTGATTCCTTTGAGGAAGATTAATCTATTGAGGAAAAACTGTAGAATGAGAAACTCAGGACTTCAGTTTACCCTCAACACTTTTTCTTCCAGATGAGAAGCATAGAAAATTTCACTTTTGCTTTGAAGTTTTTAATGAACACATAGCTGAACAGTTCTTGCTCTTTTCATAAATGAAGATATAAAAGGCCTTACTTACAAGGAATTGGATTACAATTGTCACAATATTGTCAATGCTGTCATCTTTTCCTATTTTACATGTTTGTATAACTACAGCAGCTATGTTTTTTACATAGACAACTCAAACACAGCAAAGTATCAACATCTACCTTTTTTATTGACTGGTAGTTGTTAATCTTTCCATGGTGTATGTAATTATTTATTGTCCTCTTGTTATTATTTTGCTTTAAGGAATACAGCAATCATTCTTTGGAAATGGAAAGAATAAATCATTAGAGAGAAAGTCAGTGATCAGAGTTATCTGCTGCAGACAAGCCCTAACAAAGATGTTTTCTTATGGTTCAGTGTGCAGTGTACTTTACATGGCTGTTAGAAAAAGGAAGGACAAGATGATGTCCAAGCCATGTCTAGGTTAAAGCAAGCTGTTGAGAATTTTAGTATGATAATAAATACCCTTTACCTGAAAAGAACTGTACTTTTTAGCAAAACAGATTTGTGCTTACTTTTTTTTTATTATTATTTTTTATTTTTCTTTTTTTTTATTTTTTCAGATTTGTTTGCTTGCTTCATGTTTGGTTTGTTTGTTTGTTTTCCCCAGCTGTCTAGAGTGCTGTGTTGCTCTCTTGCCTTATAAACTTCTGTTAGTTTTTATTCCACCTCTGTGTTGAAATAGCTTACTTCCCTGAAATTTCTGGTTGTGGAATCACTCTGGCCTCTGTGAGCTTGTTTTCCTTAAGAATAATTGTGTCTGTTCAGGTTAGAAACCCAGACCCTCTCTATTGTCCAGGGTTATATAACTGAGGCCCCTGGAGGCAATTAATCCTGTGCTTACCTTACAGACACCTTGTGTGGGACAAGGGTTTTCAGCAGTTGCCTCTCCCTCTCCCTGGCAGTAAGGAGGGCCTGGATGGCTGCTTTGGCTTGGCCACCAAAAGGCAGGGGAATGGGATCCTCTCCCGGTGCCTCCACTGCTTCTAGGAAATGACTTGCCCGTCAGAAGGCTGGACCCACCACCAAAGTTAAAGAATGAGAAAACCTACACCTAAATTAAACCTGAGCTAATCTTGTCACAGCTGAGACAGATGACCATGAACCTGTAATGGTCTGGGCATACCAAACTTCCTTCTTTCCCAGTGTATTCTGGCATCAAAAGTTTAGAAACATCTACTTGCACAGGGATATTTACAAAAGGTAAGTTTCTTGTTCTGTGACTTCAAGGAGTTAGTAGGTCACTCTGTTCTCCCAGCTCTGCTTTGTTTCCCCCCGCTGCATGTTTCTGTGATATTCCTTATGATCAATGGGTTCTTTTGTTTGAAAGAGCTCATGAACTGCAAATTTGGCCCTGTGGGGCTACAGGAAAAGCTCAGCATTTAGTCTGATTTAGTTCTTTATAATGTTTCTATTTTGACTTTTTGGCTACTTTATGATTTCAACCAAGATATTCAAAAGTAGCAAAATAGGCCATTTGATGCCACCTACAATTTCTGAAGTAGTCTTAACAGTGCTCCCTTAAGCAAGAGGTGCTTCTTCACAGCTTCTCTTTTCTACTACCAAAACTATTTTCAAAACACAACCAGCTCAGATGATTGCCCTGCATTCACAGCAATTTTCACTTAATTTGTTCGCCGTCATGGAAATTAGAGTAGCTTGAGGAGGACTTATTCAGCACCATTTATTAAAATGCTTTGCTGTGGAATAAACTACAGTCCTTCCAGTTTTGTAGCTTGAGGAGTGTAAGCATTCTTGTACTGAGAATGCTGCTGTGAATACTAATCGGAGAATCCTGGTTCTGATGCTCATCTTACCTGAATTTTTTGAAAGCTATCCTTAATGTCTGTAAGGTATAGATGCTTGCAGTTTCTATTTTATCTGTGCTTGATGTTTTCCTGATGTGCAGCAAGACAACTCTCAGACCTTTCCAAGAGCTTGTTGCAATTAAAAGGATACACTTTTAGGTGATTGATGTGGCTTGTGAGGCTAGCTCCCTGCAGAGAAGTACATTTCTGCTTCCGGAATATCCTTGGACAAGACAGCTTTTTAAAATTTCTTTTAGTTCAATGGCAGAAAAATATTTATTTAGTAAACCACAAAAAGATATCCAGAAAATACAGGTTTTGCCACTTCTTTGATACTATTATTATTCTTTTTCATATTGAATATCTTCTTTCTATTTGTCTCTGAGTCAGCAGGGAATTTTTAGTTTGAAGATTTGCAGAAAAAGCTCTAATTCTTGGAAGAACAGAAACTTGAGTATTTAATCTTAGGACAAACAAGGCAGAAGATTGAAGGTCAGGATCCTGGGCTAGCAAGAAAAACCATTTGTCTAAATCTCATCTGTTACAGTCTAGAAAGGATGTTAAGCATCCTTCTCACATTTTTCTTTATGAGTAAATTTTTGTACTGAAACATCACAAATTTCCTCAGGCTAAACTTTTTGTTCTCGAGGAACTCATGATCTTCATGTAGTTCATATTCCCATACTTATTAATTTGATTAGTTATTTTACTGAAAATCTGTATGGTCATTTCTTAAAACACTCAGTAATCCTAGCTGTTCCACGTGGGAATTCTCAGGGTTTTGTTACTTTGAAATTAACTCTCTCAAAGCTTAAATATTTATAGTAAAAGAGAGACAATTTTACAGTACATACTGTCTGTCAGAATGATTTCTGTTACTAATGCCCTTGAACCCTTTGGAGAATACCCCTTAAGAGACTGTCTTGTTGAGGCTTGGACAGTGCCTGCAAAACCATACGGGGCCACCAGATGCTTTTTCAGTTAATAGAGAAATATGAATTTGCAGAGAAATTCAGAGTTGGAGAATTTTAAAAGTTTTAAAATCACTCTCTACATGTGTATTTCCCTTCCTGAATAAAGGACTCTGCAGAGACCAGTCTTGCCAGCTAAAACCAATTGTGGGGATGACCTCGTGAGGCTAGTAAATTACATAGATATTTTTATACATTTTAGGGAATGCCTTTTCCCTTCTATTTGAAATCTATCTATCATCATCACAAGACATTAATTTTAAGACTGCTGTGAATCAATGTCTGTATTTGGAAGGTGTATTTTTACTATTTGTATGACACTGAAAGAATATAAAACTGATTACAGTTGTCCTTTGGAATTTCTCTATTTGGAAATGATTTAGACTTATAGTAAAAATTTGTCTAAACAATTTAGCTTTAATCAATATCTTCATTCCTGTGCTAAAAGGTAAGGCTGCAAATTTGAAATTGATTTTTTTCCCCTTCTTAGTATTATGTGAGGTTGCATAGGGTGCTAGAGTGGTGGAGAGACAATAAATGTGCATTTGGTTGTGTTGGTTTGTTTGGAGTGGGGAATTTTTCCTGGCTTATTTTGATGTTTATTTGATTTAGTTTTTTTGTTGTTTTTAGAAAACGCTGTTCTGTTATTTAAAGCTTAAGAAAAAAAGCAGTGCATGGAGAAATGTTTGGTTTTGCTCTTCTTTTTAAGCACACAGAATTCAGATGATGATAAAATTAAACAGAAGCACACTTCCTAAATGGCAGAAAAATATAAGAATGGGATTAAATAATATTAAATATCTGTTTTTAAAAGCCCAAATCTTGCATTTGTGGTATTATTGATGTGTTTCTTAAGAAGTAAAGTTTACCCTTAGTTAATGTGGTTTCTTTCTAAGCATTGAGAATGGGAATAATACTTTCATTCAGGTTCCAAAGTTTGCTCTTACTTTTCAATGCCAATTCAATTAGCAGTTTTTTGTTCCCCAGAAACTGCAGTTATATGCCCAGCCTAATTCCCACTGTGCATCAATTCTCTTTCATTTTTTAATGGGGTCTGAATTATTTTAGCCTCAGTGAAGGAAAAAAAAAATGCAACTGTCTTCCACATTTTTATTAAAATGATTTAATTGCAGTTTCTTTCATCATTGAAATCTCATTTGCAAACACATCTGAAATATGTATTACTATGCAAATGTGTCTTGTTTAATTATTAACATGTAGGTGATTCACATATTTGCAGCATATTTAAACTCTTATTTACTATGCTTTTGTATCACTGGTAAACAGATACCATTAGCATCAGTATTTTCAGAGTATTACAAGTATTTACTTATTTTTTTTAGGATTAGCCTTTGCAATTCCTTGCAGTCTCTCGCAATCCAAAGTCCAGTGACTGAGTAACAGTAGACCTGCTGAACAACTGATTACTAGCTAAAAAAGGAAAAACAATTGTTGCTTTTTATCTTCTTCTTTGCCAGAGTCGGGATTAAATGCTCAAGAAGGTGTTTTGTGTTCAGACTCAGATGTTTATTAATTCTTATCTATATTACAGTCTCACAAGCAGTGAGTTCTACAGCACTTCTAACTACCTAAGTAAAAAATGGCTCTTATCTCTTTCTCTACAAGGCCTTTTAAGGATAAACTGTCCAACTAAGAACTGACACCTAAATTATTTTTACTTTTAACCCAATAATCAACCCCCCATGTTCCGCAATGCGGACTTTTCTATTGAATTACAAAATACCACCTAAACCCATGAATAAGCAGGTGAAAAAGGACTAGCCTATGCCCTAAATCCTCCATTTTGCTATATATATTACTATATTCTAAAACCTTAAATTCTAAGTTTTCCACTATGTGGTATTATACACTGCTATTTAAACTACATACCCATAATTCCAGTTTTATCATTCAGTTTTGGAAGCCTTTTCCAAGGCCTCAGGTCAAATGCAATGTTCTCTTGGGGATCAGTGCCTGTCAGCATAAGTAGTCTAAAATTCTCAGTGCCCAGAGTTCCAAAAAACAACAATAAGAGGAGCAATGAAAAGGTTGCAAACTGATGATTACTGTTCTTTTACTTTTCTACTGTACAGCATATAGCAGCTTTGTATACCAAAAACTGGTTAACTCAAGTCACAAACCTGCTGAAATTTCCTGCACTAAACCCCTCAGTCTGTTACAGAAGCAAATCTCACATTTATACTTTCCCTTATCCATCTTTGCAGTGCCAGGTAGCAGCTATGATGGTTCATAGCAAGGGTATTCAGATAAAAATTGGTTCATTTAATGGAAGAACTTAACCATGACCTAGCTCAGGGAAGTGGATTAGGGGACATCTATGAAAGAATAGGGGATAAAAAGAAAGGAAAAAAGGACTTGATGGTTTACACACACCCACTAGATCCACACCAGGATCCTAGTCCAGGACTGGTGGTCTTAGTGAACTATCCCCTTTGGATCACTATCATTAAGGAGTGTTATAACTGTGAAATGCAGCAACTAATTTCAAGGCTGAAAATAAAAGGGATGTCCCACTGAGATTTTGAAAATGAGCCACATAATGCAGAAAGAAAGCTTTGTTCCATCTTGCTCCTAAAAACAGTTTCTCAGTTTTCTTTTGTGCTCTGTGGTATCTCCTTGCTCCCTGCTGTGTCACTTGAGAATAGTCATAGAGTATGAATTCCACACCAAAAGAAATCCTCTAGAAACCCTCATAAGAACTGCCCATTAATTTCCCTGTTAGGTAAATAACAGAAAAAAAAAGATGTGCTTATGGCACTTGATTTTAAGTTTAATGTTGCTGGCTTCCATCAATTGTCATGACTGCAGTAGCAATATGGAGAGAGTGGAGAAGACTGAGTGGAGAGGACTTTCCTTATCTAACATGGTTTGTAATTTAGTTTCATATTCACAAAAGAGAAGGAATATAGCTGTAAATTTAAGATATTCCTTATATCCCCTCTCAGTTTCCTGGTACAAGTCATGCCTTTCTTCTAAAATGTTACAGAAAATTAAGCAGGGGGAGAATTTTTGACTAGACTCTCCTTTTCTCTCCTCCCTTTCTAGATTTTATTTTTCTAATTTCTGTTAATTTGAAATGGGCTCAAGAAGATAAGGGCTTGAGAGAACATATATTTACAGAGATTATATCTTTGGTAAGAAAGTGCAGTAACATTAATACTACCAGCAAGCAGAATGCAAGGCCTTGCATTCCTTTTTTTATCTTTGCATGTATAATTTATGATGATTGTTATTCTCTCTCAACTGTTGTATAATATAGTTCTTTATGATATTTGGATACCAGCTTGGCTCCAAGCAGTGACTACAATTGAATAAGTTTGTGTTGGTATAGTTTAAGAGGAAAAATAAAATTTGACTTAGTGCTTCCTTTCATGTATGTAGAATAAAAGTGCTACTTCAGATAAAATGATTGGAATGAGAAATGAGTTAGGTTGACACACTTATGTCTTAACAGCTCTCAAATGTGGTTTCATTGCCCTGAATTTTTGTCATCTGTACATCGTGAAATTTATTTATATTTATATACCATGTTTTGCCATGTAGTACAAATGTAAAGTAAGAGTAACATTTCTTGAGTTGTCTTGCTAATAATTTTGATATCCGTGATCAAAAGTAATTTCCAAGTTAATTGTGATTGAAAAATAAAAAATAGCAATTTTTTTTAGTGTCACACAAGGCAAGGTAGCCTTTGAAAATCATGTTCATTTTTATATCCTCCTGTTTCCCTAAAAAAAAGTAAAAATATTGTGAGAAAAAATCCATTAAAGTGAAGTGTCTAAGTGCTCCTGTTGTGGGAGACCTCAGCTGTGTAAGAAGTACTGTCTGTTCACTGATGCAGCATCTCAGTGTCTGGTGCATACCAATCAGTGAAACCTGAACTCACCTTTTACCCTCACCTTTTTTGCCCCTGTGGGGGATCCATTGTATGGTATTCCTGGGGTAGGACATTTTACAACCATCACCCTTCTAAAGTATCAGCAGTGGGAAATGTAGAACACATTTTTCTAGTTTATAATGTATCTGTATGCCTGTATATCTGTAAAGTTGCACAGCTGAAGCAGCTCTGCCACTTATCCCTTAACCCTGTACCATATTGAAAATAAGACTGGGAAAAATGAGTCTGGTTGTATGTAAATATAATGACAATGAAAAAGCTGTAGCTGATTGTCTTGTTATGCAGAGGCTCAAAGTTACACAGCAATGAATGAAACACTCTGCTGAGCTCCTTCCTTAGGGCTATTTTAGCAGATTAGGCAAAGTCTAGTAGAGTGCAGTCATCTGTGCTGCTGAGCTGTGAGAATGATTGCTAGCCTGCTTTTGGCTCCTGGTGTTAGGCACTCTCCCAAATGATGCTGGGCATGGTGTGGGACTTAAGACATTCCAGGAGTTACTCACAGTAGATAGCTTGTACATAACCACCCTTTTTTTTAGCCCTTTTTTTTTTTTTTTTTTTTTTTTTTTTTTTTTTTTCTTTTTTTTTCTTTTTTTAGTTTACCAACAGTGTCAATGATTCTTCCACATCAATGCTGTGACTATTCCTGGGGATGTTTAATTTCTTGGGTTAAACACAGAGCTTGGCTGGTGATACTCAAAGATATGATTCAAGTGTTTTGATCAGATCTAGAAAGCAAAGGGAGGATGAAATGGATTTCATTCTGATTTATAAACTACTCAGGAAATTTACAGTTAAGTATTCCAGTGCTGCTTTGCAGTATATTCCTGTAAATCTGCTTTCTATTAGTGGGGTTTGACACATCAAAAGGGTGACTCAATATTGTTAACACTAAGGCTGAGCAAGTTGGGTTCTTACAGCTATGAGAGGCGCATGAACTCATACTTATATACCATTGACTTGCCCTTTCTTCTCTAGCTTTATTTTTCACCCTGTTTCATAAAATTGTGAAGAACACTTTTTCTATATGAAACTGAAATTTTTACATGTAAACATAAAAGTGTGAGTTTACCAAATACTGTGGAGTTAGGGATGGATTTTTGAGAGTTATATGTTATAATCATGAATAGTTAGATTTCACGGTGGAATCATTTCCAGGATTTGAAAGTATGTTTCTAGTAGACATAAAAAAACCCCAAAAAATTCTTCCTGGAATCTCCAGGGTTTTGGTTACATTTTATTTCATTCTTTTTCAACCTCTACTTAGTGAATCTGTAGATGCTTAAGGAAAAACATCAGTGAAAAAAACTCTCTGAATTGTATAAATTTATTCTAGTCTAATATAAAAATGTGGATATATTTGTCAATGAAGATTCTGAAGTTGTATGTTTCTCGAACTGTGATTAGTCTGTGATGCCAAAGTATCACACTGAGAACCAAAATGAGTTAAACATTTTTAACTAAAGAGTTTAAAAAAAAAGAGAAATTGTTGCTGCTAATGCCATGGATATAGTTTTAAATATTTTCAGGAACCTGGTGACATTCACATGCACTTAACTTTACCAAGCTCATGCTGTAGTACTTTTCTACTTTATGTTTATATTTTTAATAATACAGAGCCTGTATATGCAATATTTTTGTGACTTGATTTACTTGTTCCAGTGGATACCTGGCTAATTTATGTCAGTGTGAAATGTGAAGTTTTCTTAACTTGTTTAGGAAAGAAGAGCATTTTGCTGTTATTCATCCATTGACACAGAAATAGGTAGCTTCTTACTTCTGTTGTCTAATGATAATCTATTTGAAGACTTGTTTTTAGCTTATTATCATCATACCTGTCTTTGAATAATTTTTTTAAAAGCCAATAATGTCACACAGAGTATTCAAGGCTGGATGGGAACAAGATTAAATAAGGGTTAACATTTGACTATAGTTTAGCTATACACAGTAATATTTTTCTACATTGCATTACAGTACTTGTAGAACTGTGATTTTAGTAAAACTGCTGGAGGTACAGAAAATATGTTATCCAATTTGTTATCTTTCCTTTTCAGATTTATAATAAAGTATAAGTAAATTAATAGCAGTACACCAAAAAGTACTTCCCATATGGTTTTAGGATTACATCTTAATTACATTACAGATTATAATGTGAAATATAGACTTCTGGTACCCAGTTCCTTTGAGTTCCTATTTTGTCTGCATATTTAACAATGGTACTATAATGCTAAGTTAAAAATCTCAATATTTACTAGCTTCAAAATTCCAACACTTCTAGAATGCACTAAGATATTTCTTGAAGCCTTGAGCTGTAAAATCCTAGCCTTTTGAATATCAATTTTGTACATTTTTTTACCTTTTATTTTCCACATAACACTTAAGAATAATAGGATTTTAAAAAATTAAATTCAGAGATGTTTTCTACAGCTTTCTTTCTACAGTCTTCTTCCCTCCCCTCTCCCTCCCTTGCTAGACTTTTAAATTAATTTGATTTTTCTGTTTCGTAGCTCAGTGGGCAGAAATAGCAAAAACCCAGGGAAAAAGGACTGTGTGTATTTATTTTGCAGACTTCAGAGGGGCAAAACTTGATTTTTCTATATGAGCACCTAATCTGATATTTTAATAACAGTAGAGATATTCTCATTCATCACAGGAACAGGCACAGCTCCTGATGATTCCAGTGGGACTTATGAGTGCTTCTAACCATCTCTCAGTAAGCATTAAGGCTGTCATCATCCTTAGTCATTATAGCTCAGCATTCACCATGTTCCAGTTTTTCTAGCCACATTTTCATATTTTCTAAGAATTCAGACGTAATTTTTTTGTGTTTTAAAAAGTCTGAACTTTGTTGAATTTTTCTTCTGAAGCCAGGTGTAAGTGAATCATAACAGTAATGTAGAGATACACTGATTTGCTTTGACTTCATTTTTCTTAGCTGTTTTAATAACTGTTTCTCAATAAAGTACTGGCTAAGCCACATTTGGCATTCCCTGTTTTGCTGCAGCTGCCCCACATTCACCAGTGTCAGCTGAACTCAGGAAAACCTTTTCTTCATGTTTATATGTTTTACATGTATAAAACATATTCTGTCTCTACTTCTTCAGATAAAATATTCAAGAAAACATGTTTCTTATTAGATCATAATTTGTGAATCAAATTGTTGCAGACACCTATATACATTGGTATCCACTATTTGCCGTCTTCAGTGGAACCCGTAGTTCATACAACATCTAAAGCTATCTCTTCAGCTCTCCTTATCTCCCTTATAAAAAGGACAAGGATTCCAATCAGGCTTTTACTACTGGGAATCAGCTTTTCCCTTTGGAGAGGTCACTACCAAAGTAGCCCTCCCTCCTCATTAGAGCTTGCTGCCAGGTTATCATTTAAGAACTTACAGATCCCCACATGATATCTAGAATAATTTTCTTTGTCTTATTATTTTTCTTCTAAATCAGCAGTTCTTGATCCTTTTTGAACAAACATGGCTACCCCACAGTTTCTCTGAGAGCTCAATCTGTCTGCTTGCTAATATTCCCATAATATTCACCATAAAATATTTTGTGACAAAACTCGTGTGGCATAAACGGCACAAAATAAAGCCACGCTATGCTGTGTGTGCCTTACTACTGAAAGCCTGAAAGGAGAAAGCAAATCTGTTTTATAGCATATTTTTTAGCTGAAGTTGCTTGTTTAAAAAAAAGAAATACGGCTGCCATGGATATAAGATTCTTGAACTGAAAAAAGTCACATCATCACCATTTTAATTATGTTAATGAGCAAAATTATGAAGAAAACATCTAGTGATAATTATTCCCAGTTTAAATCTTTGTTGCCTCATACTAAATTTGAACTGTGGTAAATACAAATTTAAAGAAAAAAGGCTAATATTCATGATAGTGTGTATCAAGATCAATTATTGAGAATAAATGATTTATGCACTTGCCACTGTGGTGGTGTGAGTAGCTGTGGACTGGGAATGTCAGTCTGAAGTAAACTGCAGCATATCTGTATGCACTTTAATAAACATAACAAGAATATAGGACAGAAAAGTTAGTACCAGTCAACTGAACCTTTCAGTGAAGAGTAAGTGCTACTTGGGAGCTGAATAAACAAAAATTATGCCTGTTCTTGTTTGGGCATGCAACAGAGAAGGCCCAGAAGAGAAGGAATGTACAGCTAACATTGCAAAATCTGCGCAACACATACTGAAGAGGCTCAAAGTGTATTTAAAAGGAACCAGTGTAATAATCAAAATGTAATGATCTAAAATCTGGTGAAAGCATCATTGAAGGATTAATGTTAAGGAACTTAAAGATAAATTTGCCCTTGGCATTGTGGATTGCTGGGATTTCATGCAAAAATTTCATACTTACTTTCCCTTTTTTTGCTTCTGCTTGTGACAAACACTGCTTTCATTTTGGAAACCTTCTTTCTAATCCTTAGACATGTATTTGCTTCCTTAGGCCATTTGATGCTCAAGTATTACGCTTCATTTGTTCCCCAGAACCTATCTAAAAGCTTGAGGAGCTCAATCTGTGGAGAATAGATACTTGCCAGGAAGAGGTTTTCCAGGTTTCCAGGTCTTCTCAATGGGGCTAATGGTTGCCTAGCTCTGATAACTCAGCTAAAGTTTTAATTGCTAGAAAATACACCATCCTTTTAAGGTGGACATGGTGGTATAAAAAACCATGCCTCCAAGAGAGAAACAGCCATGTGTGACTCTAGCCCTATAGACAAGTGAGTTTGCTGGGAAGCTGTATATGGTTTAGGTTTCCTTTTTTCCCCCCCATAGTCCTTATGCAATTAGTATTAAATAGTGTTTGCTATTAAAAAACTAATTTCCACTCTCCTAAAAGTGGATGTTTCTCACATAAAGGTGGGCTACTCTATGTTTTTGGACTTGACATGTTTACGTTTTGTTTCAAAAGTGTGAACTTGTTTTTATTTTTGCTTTTCAGCTAAAAACCTTGTTTTCCCCAGAGCCTGATGTGCAGCTCACCAAATTGTCTAAAAAGACACTTTAGACCTGCAAAAGAATTGGACTAGTTTTCAAATGCAGGAATTTAATTTACTTTACGTAAGAGAACAACCCAATCAGTACATTACTGCACATTTTCTTTGTCTTGATAAGTGATATTATGTATTGTTCCTGGGTCCTCATTTCCATGGATTTTAAGTGAAACATAGCAGCTGAGTCATACTGAATTCTAAGACAGCTTATGTAATTAGTAACTGTTGGAAGAGTAAAAGACTAAGGACTAAGCAATGTATTTCAGTTAAATACTAAATATTGGAAAAGTGACTCTTGTTCTAAATAAATTTCTGAGAAAAAAAATGGCAAAGCATATTTCTGAGCGATTGCTTCAGATAATCTAGAAGATGTTGCAGCAACTGTCTTATGCCATAACACAAATAAAATTTGCAATCTGTAATTGCTGAAATGTTAATGAATAAACAAACTCAAACAGTAGTTGATGGAGCTTTTTTGAGGAGATTCAGGTTCATATTGTAGACACATGTGGACATTAAATACTGTGTATTTATCCTAGATATCTTAGGGAAAATAAATTTTAACAGAGACTAAAAGAACCAGTTCTGGAAGGAATGGCTTCTTGTAACATTGAAATAGAGAGACCACAAGAATAAGCCAATTAGAATAAGTATGCTCTGACGAACAATGAATGAATGAAGACTGAATGAATATTTTAAGTAAGTTTCTTGCTGCAAGAAATTCCTGGAGACAGAATCATATAATATTTAGCCTTTCAGATACCACATATATCTAAAAAAAAAACAAACCCCACAAAAAATTTCTAGAGATCCTCTCTCTCCTAGAATAGTAGAAAATATTGTGTGGGAAGGAACTTCACAAAACAAGTTTGTTTAAGTTTTGACAAACTGCATCTGTATAGGTGAAATGTATTGTTAAAAGAATTTATTGAGCATCTGCCATTAGTTTTTTTAAAATGTTACCTCTTCAGCACTGTAGGAAGCCATTTTGTCATTAGGAAACTGAGAAGATTAGGAACAAACTTTTCTTTTGCTTGGGAAAAAGCATGCTTAAGTCTAAATATTGGACAAAACCAACATTAGATTGCTCAATCACAGAATACAGTCCTTAAAGAAGTGGCAGTGAATGAGGATCACTCTGTTCACACACTTGGTGGAGATATGCATATATCCAGTGCTCTGAGCTAGTGGCATAGGGACACTTTGTCAATATTGCTACAGTAAATGTTGAAGTGAAATGACAGATTTTCCTCTTGGGATTCCCATGAGAAGCTGATGTGTAATCATTATTGAGACTTAATTTCTTTCCTGCTCTTAGCTGGAGGGAATGTGAAGCTCAAAGCCAGAAAGGAGTATGCAGTCTGACTGAGAGCAGGAGATTCGCATGTAACTTTCAGAATGTGACTTGCATCTGTTCACAACCTGGAAGATGCTTCACATAGTTTTGTTACAGTCCAATGCATTCATCAATGTATTGTCTTCCTTATGCATTGCTATGACAGATAAATATGATCAAATGTTGGGGTTAGCATCAGGGAATGATCCCAAGACTGAATCCTATCCTACAAAGACAGGGTTAATGAAGTTCAGAAATAGGAACAGGTTGATCTGCCAAAAGATCCGACTGAGAAGAAAACAGAAATATGGCAACTAAAGAAGACTGATTTGTGTAGAGAAAGAAGGTGATAGTTTGACAGACAGGAAGCTGCTAAAAAAATTTTGGAGAAGGTGATTTGTTAACTTGAAAGGACTGTGACAAAAGGGAGATATCTCAGTGGGGAAAGGTTGGCATAATATGGCACAAGAGACATGCAAATTATCCTCTGTTCAGTTGCAAAATCTCAGGCTATGACAAACTTCGCGTGGAGCGATTCTAAACAAAGTAAAAAATTCAGGTGACTTTGTAAGGTGACATGGTAGAAGTGTGGAGAGTGGGATGAGTATTAGAGATGGAGTTAAATGTGATATGGCAGTTTTCAGCTTCCAGGAAAGGTTTAGATACATGTAATAATTATGTACCTTGTCTTTCTTAAACAAAATATGAAGTTTAAACTAGCTATCCTAGTTTAACTGTCCTGAGTCTTGCTCTGTGGCCCTTGTTTGGTGGAATTAAATAAAACACAATATATCCAGGAATGATATATGATGTATGACATAAATGACAGGGAATTTAGCATGCCAACACAGTCGAATATGTAATAAAAATATTAATGTTTCTTTTAGAAAATAATCGGAAGTAATGAAAATACTTCTGCTTTCAAAGACCAAGAGGGGTTTAAAAACATCTGTAGAATGAGTCGATGCTTTTGAACAAACACCAGCAAGATATTTCCCTAAGAAGAATTCCTCAGTGTGCTCCATAATAAAGTTTTTCAATATTTCAGGAATATCTTTTGAACTGTCTGTTTAATTTCCCATCTGGTGTGTGCCTCAGCACTTGCTTTTATGAACATGGGTGGATATCATGCTTGATACCTGTTCTTGCTTGATACTTGCTCTCAAAAACTACCCATGGGTAATCAATATTTTCACTTGAAGCACTTTGTATATGTTAAGCACAGAAAAAAAAGATTGTTTTCTTTTTAACACTTCTGATGCATCACACCACTTAAAGAGGATACTTTCAGATGGAGTAAATGTGTCATGTGATGAAACAAAATATATTCTGAAAGGAGCTACCACTGAAGCTTTTCTTGCAGAAATATAATGTAATTTTGATTTCAAATAGCTGTCCTTTCCTCCTGTTGACAGATAACCCTTGAGATTCAGGTAGTTCTCAGAACATTCAATTAAACAGGGTTCATATTGCTCATCATTAGCTTTCCTCTGTGCTGATTTTCCATTGTGAGCTCATAAATGCTATCATTACAAGAACCTTTCAAAAGAGGTTACAGTTTTGAGAGCATTTAATTTGCTTTTCTGGGTGGATTATTACTGCTGTCGTGTTATTAACCAGCATTAAGAATCGTGCATCGGGTGTACTTAACATCAAGCTGTTTAACTGAGATTACTCCTGTTAGAGATGCACTGTGAATAACATTCTGTAGCAGGTAATGCAAACCAAGAAACAAAAGCCATGGTAGCTGAAACAATGTATATAAGCTTTTGTATCTTTCCTGATTTTTCAATTTCAGTGCACAGATCTGCTTCCAATGAACTTAATTGCAGATTTATGAGCTTTTAAAAAAATTCACCTAACAGGCATTTTTTTGTCAGGCATGGAAATAAAACTCATTTTCTTCTCTTTTTTTCCCCCTCAGACTTTATTATTTCCAGTTAGTAGACTGAAATGATTGCTTCCATCTCTTGGGTCTAATAAAGCAATTTGGCTTTTTAATGGGCCTTGTTAGGGTTGAAGACCAATGTCTTTCTGGTATTACTTTTTGCATTATTGGTGCACTACCTGCTGAGTCACCAGCACAGAAACCAGAGGTTAATTTCACTTTCACTAAATGAAGCAGATAATCAGCCATCAGAGGATGGCTCCTGTACTGTAAATAAGTCTTGACAAGCTGAGGGACAGCACTGTGGATCACTCAGCCCTCTTCACACCATCTGTCGACAAATTAAGACAAAGTAAGGATATTAATTCATTACATTTCAAAAGCTGTACTGAGAAACCCACATGGACATTTTAAAATAGCAATGAATAACTAAAACATTTTATTAGTATTTCATTGAATCATATTTTATAGTTGTTAGTTATGAAAACTTCTTTTCCAACGGTGAACATGTGAAAAGTGTCTTGACCAGAGGTACAACTAATGATTGTCAAAGTGGATTCATTCCAAAGTATTTTGCTACAGAGTATTTTTTACTTAGTTTGAAAGTGGAATGGCACAAGGACCTGATGGCCAATCTGTTGGATATACCAGAGATGTTATATGGAGAATAAACTCCCAGCTAATGGGGATGCTGTTACATGGTTTTAGGGGCCAGAAATATTATTGGAAAGTAAGAACTCACACGAATAATGAATGGTGGAAAAAATTCTTGTAAATTGCTGAATTGAGACTGTATCTTATCTATGTCACTAAATCCATGTGACATGAAAACAGCAGTGGTTCAGTTGAATTTACACTAAATCACACCAGCTTGCAGTTGAAATAGGAATGGGTCTATCTGCAAGAGAATTAGTTTTATAGATACATTCTAATTATTCATTGCATGTCTGTTTATGTGAAGTTTTTACTTTCAAATAAAAGAGAGTTCAAAGGTCAAACATGTATTAGTGATTAAAGCATTAAAATACTATGGAGATATGCTAATAATCTCCAAACTAAGCACTATGAAAACAGGAAATCCAGAACTGGAGTCAGATTGAAAAGAAATAATGGCAGAAAAAAATTTTCATTTTCCCTGGAACAGGGCCATACAAAATCTACAAGGCTATGAAATAATTACAGGGCTATGATTAATGAGTAATAATGCTTCCATATCCAGATTAGGCTAAACAGCTTTTTAAAGAAAGTATTTAAAATTTTCCTTCTTTAGAAGACAGAGATAAAATTAGGCATCTAAAGAGAATTTAATAGGAAACTTTTTTTTTTATAATGGTTTTGTAAAATGGATTTGAGTTGGTAGATAGTTAAGACCATAATTATCCAGTTTAATGGGTACTTGGACATCTAGTTTACCTCCTGTCACCTGAATTTAGATGTTGTAATCTACAGCTGGATCCTGTCCTTATACATCTCTGTTCGAACAGAACAATCCCTTCAATCATGTGTGCCTCCACATTTACTCTATGGAGATCAAAGGTAACAGGCTTAAATTAAGGAGCTAATTTTTCATCTGCTAAACTTAGATGAGATAGGAGCCACCCACAGTTCAGAGAAGTACTTTCAATGCATTTTTAATTAATGTTGATCAGATTCCCATTACAACCAGAGGACTGTCCCTTAATTGTATCCTCAGAAGGAAACCTATGCAGAAAGTGAATGAAGTCACACTAGAGTTTTGGACTTGGTTATTGACAAAGTTTGTTTCTATGAGAAACTTTTATATTATTAATTGCAATCACCAAACAGGTTTTATTCATAAAACTTTCAAGTAGGTTTGTGATATGGCAAGATGTAAGAGATGTACAATGTAAAAACCTGTAGGATTTTTGAGCATTAATTAATGAAATATAAACTTAATGACTCAGTATTATTAAATTAATTCACAGTATCAATGAATAGTAAATAATCAGATTAGAAATTATTGAAAATATTTTTTAAAAGGTGAATTTAGCCTATATTTAGTTATTGCCAGATTTCTATTCTTTGCATTGAAACATTTTACCCTGCTGACTTTCTGGAGCCTGGCATCTGTTCTCATTTGGCAAACTGATGATTCATACCCCAGTGGGTTTTGGTTTTGATCCAGGCCCAGGTGAACTGAACCTCTGTGATCATTTATTTAATGTCATCCTTGCTGACAGCACTGTCTAATAACAGTCTTTCTCTTTATTCTTATTATTTTCTGTTTTCTATTTAATACTGCTTTCTATTTAATCGTCAAAAGTAAGATTCATCATAGTTGGCTCTAGAGAGCACATGATACTGAATTCAAGTGTTTAGGGGGAAAGCATTAAATGGTTGGGCAGAGAAGCTGTGAAAATTCACTTTGATTATTATGACATGGGAAAGAGAAGACATGAAATAAAACATGTTAGGAAGAGGTGGCTAACTTTGGTTTAGTAATGTTTAAATAAACTGTGCTTATACTAAGTTATTTTGTCTATAATATTGCTAAAATCTAATTCTTTTGGATAAACACTGAAATTAAATTGTATATATCCCTTTCAGCAATTCAAGATTTAGTTTTTTTAGTGTAAAATGAATCTTTAGCATATATTCATGTCACTTCACAAGCACTGAAGAAAAAAATCTTACATAATTTACTGATGGGAGATGGAACCCTCTTGTAATGGTTTCACATTCGCCAATTTTGACTGTTTCCTGGCCAACACACCATTCGTGTAGCAGTTTGAGAGTCTACCAGAACTCTGATGTGAGACAGGATTAGGAGGAAAGCAAAGCAGGCTCAGACCTGAAGGGTGTAAAGATAGATTTATTAGCACACACTAAAAGAAGAGAATTAGAGTCAGAATGAAACTTTCAAAACATTTCTCCCTACCCACAAACTCTTCACTTTCCCACTAACGACATAATGAGAAAAAAACCAGTTTTTTTTCCCGTGGAAAAAAACCTGTGATTTTCAGTCAGTTTCACCTTTAAAAAAATAGTTTTTCATCAATTCTTAGGGAGAGGAATCTCTCCTAGAACTTCCATGGAGATACTGCCACAAGAAACAGTCCTCCAGTGGCTCCCATGTCAGGAATCTGCAGCCACCTGGAAAAAAAACTCTGCAGACTGTGAATTCCCCTCCCATTAGCAGCTTTCCCACTTGCTGCATATGGGTCATGGACGCTTTGAGGTGTCATTTTAAAGATAAGCAGCTCCAAAGGCAAAGGATTTTCTTCATCCCATGGAACAGAGATCTCTTTTCACTTCTCACTGGCACAGAGGGCTTCTTATCTCTCTCTGTTCAAACATCTCATGGGATCACAGGATCACAGCTACTAATTCAGTATTCACTCAGTCAATTACAGACACCTTTGCTCAAATCTGAATAGTCATCTCCCCAAAATGCATATGTTATCCATGGTTTAAAGGGATGTTCTAATATATTACAGTTCATTACCATTCTCATAAGAGAAGTCCAGCCTAAACTCCTCAATCCTTTCTCGCATTTAGGACTCTCTCTTCACTGACTTCAGTTTCATGCTGTGTCTCCTTACGGTTCAATCACTCTGTCTGTCCTCACTCAGAGAAAGGCCAGTGCTTTTGTAAATCTCATCACTCAAGGAGATGGTTTACACCTTCCCGGGCCTGCAGATGGCTGTGTGCTCTCTGCCGGGCAGTGGCCGCTCCGAGCTGCAGGGCTGTCGGCTCTCAGAGCCGTGCCGATGGAGGAAGGCTCAGGAACGGCAGCCAGGATCTCTTCAGAGGCCGGGCTCTCCTCCCCATGCCCCCACCCTCGGTCCTATGGGATGGGCCCAGCCCAGCCCGGGCTTGGCGCTGCTCCTGGGGGCCCAGGCGGTGACAGCTCCCCGGGCCCGGCCGCTGGCGTGGGGCAGGCCGGGTGTTAACAGCCCCGGCGTCCCTCCCTGCCGGCAGCCATGGCCCCGGCCGCTGGCGTGGNGCCGGCAGCCATGGCCCCGGCCGCTGGCGTGGGGCAGGCCGGGTGTTAACAGCCCCGGCGTCCCTCCCTGCCGGCAGCCATGGCCCGGGCCCGGCCCCGCCAGGGCTACCCAGCGGCAGAGCCGCTGGGCCGCGCCCACTCCTGTTACCTCTCTCAAATCCCTGGAGAAAGAGGGTTTTTACAGGGTTCTCCTGTTTTTAGGCCTGCGTGTTCCCAGAGGCGGTCATCTTTTTAATTGCTCAATCAAGCTGTCAACTTCAAAGCCAGTCAGTAATTGTTTTTTCTCCTATAACTTTCTTTAAATAAAAAATCTCTTCCATGCTGAACCTCTCTTCTTATATGTTACTTCATGCAGTCTCCCCTCTCCTAAATGGCATCAGCTGGAGTTCTGATTGCCATTAACAGAAGGGAAAGAAGCACAAAGATTGAAAAAGCAATGTGGTTGGTATTTGCTAGTAGTGGCCTACAGTGTTCCATGTGTTTCCGAGCTGAAGTACAGGAAGTGAGATAGGTTCCTTGGAAATGACTTTATACTAGTTTATCTTGAAGAAAAGGAAATTAAGTTCATTCTCCAATGCATGGAGATTTTCTTCTAGTAAGCTATTCTTTTATTAACCTCTCTGAAAATATTAATGCTCTTATTTAATGTTTTATTTAATGTTTTCATGTAGTGTTTTCTAAATTTAGACTAGTAAAGAAGTCACATACAGGTGTTAAAAATAAGACGCTTGACACGACCAATATATCAAGCAGCAATTTAATAATTAATTAATTAACATGATAAAGTGTGAGCAAAAAGGCAGCGCTGGGTANTTGGAGCTTCCTTAGAGTCTCTCAATACTGACTTGAGAGAAAGAGCTTTATAAAGAATTTTATTACTCTTTATTCTCACACTCTTAGTTGTATTAATTTTACTTTTAAATGTGTTGAAACTTCACAGAAATGAGCTCTCTCTGAGAGCAGAAGGAAACCTGTAATAGAATGTAAACCTGAAGGGCATTTTGAAAGTTTTCTAGTATTTTTCATTCACTTCCCTTTTTATTTTATGCTTCCTTGGATTACCAAGATGAAACAGAAGACGTTTAAAATAAATTAAAACTTAATTTTGCATGCAAGCAGTGAGCTCATTACCATGGGCAAATACCAGCCTTGTTTGCTTTGAGGAGTCTCTGTTATTATGACTTTGAGCAGTAGCTGCTTGATGGCCCTTGGAGCATTGTGCATGCCACTTTTCATTCAGCTTAAGGCTTCAAGAAACATTAGAAGGAGCTGCTTGCATTCTGTTTGGAAAAGCCTGATCAAAATTCAAGCTCTTATTTATTTATTTATTTTCTGGATATTCAGGACCGCTTTTCTCTTATTCCAAGCAGAGCTTACCTAGTATTGATATCCTGTTGGCACTGTGATGTGACCATTAACAGTATTTAAGCTGAGATAACAAGTGCAAGCCCAGAAGTGGCAGAAGGACCATGGAAGAGCACAGGATGGCCTTTGGGAGGCTCATTACACTTCTTTTGTTTACGTAGCAACAAGTATCTATAACCTCTGATGGCAGACCAACAGGGAATTTTAGGAAATTCAGCTGTCAGGCTTGGCAGTCATTCAAACAGTGTAGGCAAAAGGGGTTTGAACAGATCCCTTTTATTCAATTCATTTTTATTCAATGCAAACTTAAATTATTTCTCCCTTCAACTTGCTTACTCTGAGCTATGTATACTATGTCTCTTTATTGAGAAATTATTTCATTTATCAAATAACTTCCAACAATCATCTTTTCTCACCAATTAATTTTTTCTTTGACTTATCTTGGCTTTACTAATGAGTCAGCATTTTCTTTGAGCTGTATTTTAAATGTTCAAAAATTTTTTGCATGCTTTCCTTTCCCTCTTGCTTGAAAAAAAATCCTTCATCCGTGCATTTGAACCGAATAGCAGAATTTTTGGTACATTAATATTAGAAGCATCTTAGGAAGTGCTACAAACTATTGGCAAAATTGAGACACCCTCTGTAACTCAGTAGCTGCTGTAACATGCAGACAAGAGACACAAAGTATTGATTGGATCCTGTAGTTTTCTGAGGACCTTCCATCAAGTGACAATTAGGCAGTCCTTGATCAGTGGTTTACAAATCTCCATGCAGAGAAATGCAATGGAAAGCTGTGCCTTGGAACACTTTTTCAATTGGCGCAATATATATCATTTTCTTACTAGGTGTACTTTGTGAATAAATTTTAAAATACATCACTGACAACTGAGGAAAGTAATGTGATTGCAAAAGTAACAGTCACCTGTACAAAGAAATTGTTGCTTATTGGAAGGGAAAAGGATAATTTCTCTTTGAAAAAGAAAAAAAAAAATCTTAGTTCTATTCCCATATTCCCATCACACCAAAGCAGAAATATGGCTTGGGAAAAAGCTTATACTGCTAGAGTTCAAGCATTTTAAGGCTCTTCTCTGGATGCCTTTATATTTCATCTTTCAGGTGTTAGGAGGTTAAGTTCTCTAGCCTGATCTACTGTGAAAATTACTTATAGCCAACAAAAACTGTCAATAATGGATAAAACTATATAAATGTTAAAACCAGCTCAAACACAAATATAGAGAAGGAAAAAATCATGTTTTGCAATGATTCAGGAACAATGCATAACTCTAGCTCACAAGCAAATCCTACCCTCTTCATCACACGGACATTTATAAATTCTGTTTAGTGATGTACAGAGTTAAGAGAAAATAAATTATATTCTGTTTATCAGAGACGCATGAGGTTCCAGGAGGCTATGACAAATGGTTTGTTTGTCCATTTAGAATTTTTGTAAGCATTTGGCTTTAAATATCTTTGCATAATGATCTTGGAAGTAAAGGATTTCTCTGTGTTGTCACTAGTTATTTACGTATGCATTTAAAAGCAAAAGTATTTCCTTTCATGGAAAGTATCTTAAAAGATATCCCAAAATTTGCCCTATTGTCAGGGAGCATTTAATGTGGAAATGCATGTACTCATTCTACATCTGGTTTAGGACTGAGTGGACTGAGGTTATCATTCTTCTGAAAATATTTTTTTTTTCTGAAATATATTTTAGATTTGAATTTTAAAGTAATAATGGCCATACTTAATGGAACACCACTTACTATGTTTTGTACTTATTGTTTCTTGCCATATATAACCCGAGGAGGCAGGGAGGACAGAATTAAATTTGAGATTAAGACTACTAACTGTAGATGTCTGTGTTGTGTAAACTCCTTTCTAGTCAACAGTCAATACAGGCAGTGGAACTCAGGGATTTGTTAATCTGGCTAGCTAGTAGACTTTTACATTGAGTTTAATCACATTCTTTAAGCTCTGCTGTCTCTACAGATTAAATATCTGGTAACTACCATGGCACTTAGCACTTAGCTCACCTATAGGCATGCAAATTTAAGTATCTTATTTGGTGACCCTTCCCCATTAGTTTTAGTGGGGTTTTTTATGCTGATATCCATCTGCAGATCACTCTTTAAAGATGATGACTGTTGTCTTTCATTCAGGACCTATAGAGGCTGAGTAATCCACTTAAATCCACTTACCTGAAACAGTCAGGTAAGTTTTTGGAGTTTTTGGACAGAATTTGATGTTCAGAGAGTCAAATAATCATATTTGCCAGCTCTTCACAGCATTCATGACCTAATGAATTACAGGTACTCGTACACTGGCAGTTTCTGAAAGCAGTACAGACAGGGAAGCACTCAAATAATTCAAAATCCGTCAGCCTTTGCTGTTCTTTGGATACACTGTATCACTTAGTTTGTAACCTTATCTCATCCACCACTGCCTTTTTATGTCTCTCCTTTATAGCTTATTTATGTAAAATACTCCCTGGGGTGCCATGTTTGGGATTATTTGGATCACTAAGCCTGTTGCTCCTGAGATTTGCATCACATTTTCAGTTTAAGTTCAGAAAGCATCTGAAGGTGTTTAATTTACCCCTGTTTAGGGCATCTTTAAGTTCTCATGTTTAATCAATATTTAAGTGCTGTTGAAGGGACAATGTGCTAAAAATTTTATTTGTGAGGTCCACAGATGATGGCATAAATTGACTTTAAAGTTACTTGGAGTGAAGGACAAAGGAAGGAATCCATATGAATGAGAGAAAAAACAGGGAAAGTAAAATTAAATAAGGAAGAGAGAAGAGAGAAATATTTTCCCTGTTGGCTAGCTGGTAAATTAATTGGCAGAGTCCCCAGAAGAACATAGTCCTCTCTTGCATATCTTTTCCAATGCAATGGTGTAGCAGGAAGTGATAAACACAATGAGTTTTCCAGACATGCTTTTTTTGCTGGTACTGTATGGTTTTCCTCGGGGCACAGAAAAACTTGCTGGGTTTTTTTTCCCCTATTTATTATGCTTCTATCACTGATGGGACCATGCTTAGATAGGTACAAGCATTACACAAATTGGTTTGCTGTGTTTTGGGCCTGCATGTTGTTGGGTAATGTTTGTCAGTGATTTATGACAATTACCTGGAATGTTACTCACTAAGACCTGTATTCCTGCAGTATAAACTAAAAGTTACAAAACAAGGAATAGGACAGGGTGTGGGGGAGATGATCCTCATGCCAGTGGAAGTAGCTTCTCATGATGATATGCTGTTGTTAAAACATTGGAGTTGGCAGGTGCAAGGCCACGAGAATAACGTGAGAAAACCAGCATGGCAACAAAAGTGGGAAAATATTGCCACATCAGCTGTAGTCAGATCACAGAATTGCAAATGTAGAGACCTTATGTTTAGAAAGGTTAAGACACTTGAGGCACTGTGCAGTGTAAGTGACTGTGCATAAAGACAAACACACATTTAGATGCACTGAGAAATAGGAATGGTTTTCCAAGTTAGGAACCTTGAAAGCTATAATATACAGGAGGATCAGCTGTAGTCAGGTAAAGCCATGAACTGTATGTGGATGATTATTACCTCTTTTTTCCCCCAGAAATCTGAGCTCATCATGACTGTTGGCAGTAACGTAAGAATGGCTGGATCATTATCAAATCATTATATGGCATCCTCAATATGTCAATGGCATAAATGTAATATGTTTTTGTGGTAGTACAGTAAATATGTGGGACAGGAAGTGCACTACACAGTAAAGATTTATTAGCATCTCACATGCCATGTGATAAGGTTTAGTAAGACTACTGAGGTTAAGCATACTATTTAGGTGCACTGCGATTTCCTTTCAGAATATGATAAAAACAGTAGGGTTGGAGGGTGGCCTTGCACTGCCCTGAATCAGGGCCAGTGATTTAGAGCAGTTGTTGAGAAGTTTTCTAGTCTAATATAGACTCATTCTCAAAGTATGATTCACTATATCTGAAATGTTGGGTAAAGCACCTGTTGATGCTTATTGCTTTCCCATAAATTAAACAAGGACAAAGGTGGATGTGTGAAGAGGGAGAAAAGAGGGTGATCTGGAGCCAAATATATATTTACATAAAATATATTGACATTTTAGCAGGGTAACATGAAAGAGTGCTTCAAGAGATTATTTTAAAAACATACTGGTTTTTGAAACAACACTTTTTTAAAACAACACATTTTAAAACAGCTGTTTTTAAAATAACACTTCTGACACAAAATATTTGAGCAACCATTTAGTCAGAAAGACACTGAAAGTGTCGTGGATATTGTACTTACTCCATCCAGAGTTCAATATTTGTTATTTTTCATGATTCCCTGATACAAACTTTACTAAGTATAGACTGTCTACCCTGAGTTGTGGTTACCTCTGAATCATAAACTTACACACAATGATTGAGGTTTTTTAAAAAAGTTGTAAAATAAAAAAAAAAAAAAAATTCTTCCAAATCACTAGCTTTCAAGATTTCTAACTATCCAAATTTTCAGTTTAGTGCCCATTTTGTGCATCTGCCTGGGATGTAATAAATAAAGAATTGCTATGATAATAACATTCATTGAAGTTTCCTTTCCTTATTCCTTTCCTTCTTTCAACTACTATATAATTCATATTTCATCTGAGTAAGAAAGTTATCTTTGCAGAAATGTAACAAGCAAAGCAGAGATCATCTCTGAACAATATTTTTACTTACCTGTTCTGTGGAAATTCAGTGATATCACTGTGTTAATATACTAAAGCAAGAATAATTGTTTTCAAACATGTGGCACAAGTTTAGTGCTTACAGACCTCACCAGACTAGTTTGCTGAGCAGGGGCTTAGAAGGGCTTTTAAAAGAAGTCAAACAGTTAGTCAAATAGAATTTGAAACTAATGTCATCATTTTGGCTCTTTGCTGGGAAGGGTTTCTAGTTCTTCATGTGAATTCCAAGTAAATATCACCCAATGCACATTCTTGTCAAATCTGGCAAAGTTACAGACCCAATAAATTGCACAGAGAAAATGTTTGTAGAGTAGATTTTTTCTTTAGTTAACCAGAGCAGGCTTCTCTAATAAATTATCATCAATATTTTATTAGTTTTTTTATATTATATAGAAGAAAAGTTACCAGCCTTTAATTAAGGTTCCGTCATTTCTGTTGCATTGTTGCATTTTTAATTTTTAAATTTTGCTGTAGAGTATCATATTTGCACATTAATAATTGAGTTTCTTCTTAATGTTACACCAGATAATTTCTCTATTGATTCCATCTCTTAACAAAAGGAAAAATGTATTTTCATCTTTAATTGGCAGGTGAACAAAATGCCTCAGGTGAAAATTCTCCAGTTTAGTTTTACCTGTGTTAAATACAAGCTCCCTCTGCAATGTGAATCCCATTGCTAACAAAGACAGATAGACAGTGCCCATTCCTTGAATAAAGGAGATGAGCTATTCTTTTGCAGCATCCTTTATTAAACGGCTAAAGTGACTGAGCAGTTCCAGTAGCCTCATTGTCTGGATACAGATAGTCAGGATAATCTGATGAGTACATGTTCAGCCAGGTATTGCTCTTGATTTTCTGTTAAAACAAGGTAGATGGTCCTTCTGACAAAACAAAGGATGTCTTATTAGGAGGTGTAACGTACCCTAATATAACATGAATAGATACCATATGGATGTGCTCTCTTTTTTCTACACTGGATTATAGAAGAGCTTGGGCTCAAATTTTGGCCTTTGGATGGTGTTATGGTTTAACCTTAAATGACAACTAAGCTCCACACAGCCACTTGCTCCGTTTACTCTAGTGGGATAGGGATAAGAATATTCATAAGTTGGAAGAGAGACAGCTTGATAGGTAAAAAAAAGCTGCACACACAAGCAAAAACAAAATGAGGAATTAATTCACCACTTCCCATGGGAAGGCAGGTGTTCAGCAATCCCCAGGAGAGCAGGGCTCCATCCTGCATGATGGCAACTTGGTAGACAAATGCCATCACTTTCCCACTTTATCCCTCTTCCCTTCAGCTCTATATCCTGAGCATGACAAGATTTGGTCAGGAATATCTCTTGGGTCACTTGGGGTCAGCAGGTCCTGACTGTGTTGTCTCCCAGCCCACTCATAGTGGGGTAGGGTGAGAGACAGAAAAGGCCTTGACTCTGTGTCAGCACTGCTCAGCAGCAGCAAAACCATCCCTGTATTACCAACACTGTTCTCAGCATAAACCCAGAACATAGCCCCATACAGGCTACTACTGATAAATGTAGCTCTATCCCAGTCAAAACCAGTACAGGTGGTTGAGGCTAAGTGAGATGGATTTACACTTTAAAACATCATTGAACCTAAGTCCATAATGGAGTGCTTTGCCCTGCTGGAATCAACAGTAGCAAAGTTAGGAATTCTCCCCTTCTCTGTTCCGGTCTCTTTGTATGCAAATATTCACTTTAAGTATATAGTTTTTCAGTTCTAAAACAATAAAAAGATTATTTTTTTACAGAATCACAGGATAAGCTGAGTAGGAAGGGACCCTGTCTTGGGTTATGTAACAAAAAACAAAAAACAAACCAAAATAAAAAGTATTCTATTTCATCTGTAGAAAGCAGTTCAGGAGTTGAGGGATGGCTTGGGTTTTNTTGTAATAATTTGGAGGGAGGGAGTTTTACATTCTCCATTCCAAGGGAAACTCCAGTTTTCCCTGACGGATCCCTGTCTTTCCAAACCAAGTCAGACCCTAAAGGATCATTGAGTCCATAGCCCTGTACAGAACCATGCCCAAAGTCACACCATGTGCCCAAGAGCATTGTCCTAATGCTTCTTGAACTCCACCAGGCTTGATTCTGTGATCACTTCCCTAGAGAATCTGTTCCAGTGCCCACCCACCCTCTGCATAAAGAGGCTTTTTCTTACCTACTCCTCCCCTGACACAAGTTCAGGCCGTTCCCTCAGATCCTCTCACTGGTCACCACAGAGTAGAGATCAGTGCCTGCCCCTCCTCTTCCCCTCACGCGGAAGTTGCAGACTCCAATGAGATCAGCCCTCAGCTGCTCCTCCAGGCTGAACAGACCAAGTTACCTCAATTGCTTCTCACACAGCTTCCCCTCAAGGCCTTCACTATCTTTGTTGCCCTCCTTTGGACATTCTCTAATGACTTAATGTCTTACATTGTGGCATCCAGAACTGTCACCAGCACTCAAGGTGAGGCCAGCCTAGCTCAGAGCAGAGCAGGACAATTCCCTCCCTTGTCTGGCTGGTGATGCTGTGCCTGATGCCCCCAGGACACAGGTGGCCCTCCTAGCTGCCAGGGCACTGCTGACTCAAATTCAATTTGCCATCGACCAGGACACCAGGTCCCTTTCCATGGCTCTACTTTCCACCATCTCGTTGCCCAGTTTGCCCAATCACCCATGGCTGCCCTACCCCAGGTGCAGAATCCAGCACTTTGTCTTGTTCAACTTGACAGAGCTGCTGACTGCCCAGCTCTCTCACTTGTTGAGGTCTCTCTGCAGGGCCGCCTGCCTTGGAGGGAGTCAACAGCTCCTCCCAGTTTTGTACTGTCTGTGAATTTGCTCAGTGTCCCTTCCAGTTCATTAAATAGATATTGAATTCAATATTTGCAAAAGAGACCAACTTGCAAACTCAAAAGACAAAAAGATATTTACCATATCTATTAACCACATTTAGATAAATATACTTGAATCTTGAGTAGTAAAGACATGGGATTTGTGGTGAATCATACTTTGTATATTTTAACAAGGTGATTACTCAAAAAACTAAATAGAAATTTAAGCACATAAGTCTTCCTACATTTAAGCCTTATATTTTCAGTATGTGTAAATTGTTATGTATCTACATCTGTGAAAGAGAATTTAAAATATTTTTTTATTTAATGTGTATGCTTTTAGGTTACAAAGCATATTTTAATTTGAGGATCAAATACATTCTTTATGATAACTTACTGAAATTTCATATATGTCTAACCTGACAGAGCTGTTCTATTTAATTGGCAGAGAAGAAAATACACTCTGCAAACTATAAATAAATGAAACTAGATTTCTAGAGAATGACATTATTGGCAGGTTGGTAAAGGGATTAATAGAATTCCACAAAGGAAGTTCCCTTTTATTGACTGATAAATAGATGCCTGTGACAGGTTGTTGACCCTGCTAAAAGGATTTATCTTCTATCTTTGTAAAGGAGATGACATATTTTACTGTCTGTGAATGATGGACATGGTGGACATACATTTGTGTATGGTTTGAAATGAAAGGAAGACAAAACATATCACAAAATTTCTAATATTCAGATTTGCAGAAAAGACAGCTACTTGATAATAAAAGGTTATATACTCTAGAAAAAATGCTAGAGATGGAGAAATAATGCCTTCATCAACATTTCTGTATGTACACTTCAGGATCCTCAAGGCTTCTGTCTGTACACTTAGGTCTGTAAAAACAAATTCAGGAATAAAAATCTAACTTTTTTTTCTCGCTGACTCCACCCTAAGTCATGGTAATGACAATGCATTATTTTTACTTGATTGCATAAAGAAGAATTCTTGCTCTTCAGTGATGTCCCAAAAATGTGTTTTTTTGAAAAAAAATTCCTGAATTTTGCTTTTATTTTATAATTTTTTTTTCAATGGTTGACTTGGTTGTCTGGAAATGCCTCCTCCTTTTGGCATATCCTAAGTAGAAGCCACATTGCTCTTTCAAAACTAAGTCCAGAAGGATGAGCATGTCCTTGTTGTACCTCCTAGAATATTGCAAGAAATTTAAGAAATTTAAGACACAAACCTTGTTAGCAAGCAATTCTCTGAGATTTCTGGGTACATCCAATGAAGCAGAATCCAGCAAAATTCCCATTTTTTCACATAAATGAGTGCCCAAAAGTGCACTGTAAAGTGTCTCCACTGTTGTTGTTTTTTTTTTTGTTTTTTGTTTTTTTTTTTTTTTAATTGTTACTGTTTTTATTTGGTACTGTTCTTGATAGAGGTGACAGATGCTGCTGCTTGACATCAAAAATTCCTATAGAACAAGCTTAGACTGATTTTTATATTTTTTGGTAGACGAAGTCAAAGCACATTATTTTCCTGCTTGAGCAAACTATCACAGTAGGACTCAGGTGAAGTCATCCACTGTGAATTATTGGAAGTCTCTCCCTATGCTCAATTTAGGAGTCAAAAATATACTCTTTCACCCAAATTCAAAGCTCCTTTTATTTGCATAGCATCTATTGTATTTCATCTTGTGGAAGTTTATGCTTGTCACAAAAGAGACAGAAAAGTGCTGAGAACAGTAGACGTGACATTTGGAGATGTATATGTGTATATACGTGTGTGTGTATGTGTACATTTCATGTGCTACACAAGATTATTCAAAGAAGTTCAGTCTCAAAGTTTTTTATTTTTTTCTTCCACTAGCATAGATAGTCTAATAATATTTATTTCTCCTTATAAACTTTCCTTCCTTGTTAAATACACTTGCAGACAATATATACTATGAAGTTATTGACCCGTATATATAAGGCAGCATAGTAATTTAACATTAATTTTCAAGACAAGATTCAGTCTCTCCAATTTTCTTGTTGAATAAAATCTTACCCTATAGATCTTCCCAGTCATATTTCCACATTTAGCTTTTTCCCTTGTTTACAAATTATTTAATAAAAAAAGCCCTTAAAATACATTCAAACCCATTATTAAAGATAAGTGCAATAATCTATATTGTGTCTGCATTTATTCTGCAAATTTTCCCAATAACTATTCAGCTCTGCACAGACTAAAATACCACTTAATGTGAATATGCACAGTGGAATTTGAAATCTTAATGGTTCATGAAACTCCTGATGTTATTAGGATTTGTTACTATCACTATTGAGAAAGAAAAATGTGGAACTTGTTTCAGTTCATCCACCAGTGAAGAAAACTAAAGGTCTTTCATTTGACATCTCCAATGCCATCGTTTATGATATAGGATGAAACTAATATAGTTTGCATTTATATAATTGGTCCTTTTATTTTTCCAAAATGTGTATTTATGCAGCACACATGATTTGGATTGTACCCTTACAGAATGATGATACCATATATTTCATATATATGACGAGCGCACGTATTTCTTTGATTCTTCTCTGGATCTCTCTTGTATTTTTTTTAGATCTTGATTGACAATTTGACCTTGGTGCCTGCTGTTTTCCCAAACACAATCACTTCCAAAGCATCCTGTCCTATATGCTTTCCAATCAACTTCACTATTTTGGTGACTCTATCAGAAATGAGATCTGGGATGGGAGTACAGCTCTCCTCAAACTCTGTGACATGCTGGTGCTTGTTGCCCCACAAGCAAACAAATCAATTTGTATAAAGCAGTCAACTGATATGCAGAGAAAAAATATTTGGAAAAATTGCTAAAGTTAGTACTTTCTGAAATGGGGATCTGTGAGAACTGACAGTGGTCAGATTTTAGGCTTCAAGCACTGGCTAAGACAAGTGACTCTCATTCTGGCCTGGGAAAATCCTAAGGAGGAATCCAAACAATCTTTGGGAAGTTAAAAACCATTAGCAGGTGGTGTTCTTCTAACTTGTTTACTGGCAGAGATGTTTACAAAGAGGTGTAAGCTCTAAATGACCAGTCATGTTCATTGCACCGAAGTACTGTATAAAAAGAGGGTTTTGAAGAATAAAGATAATTTTCATTTGCTAAGTAAGCTGGGAGTCATGTCATTATATCATGCTGTCCTTAATACAATAACGACAGGAATCTAATAAAGTTAATAAAATCTCAACAAAATCTTTAAAAACTTGCTTCTGAAATGTAGCAAGTGCTGTGAAGGGAACAAGATGAAATCTTAAATACTAATTTAATCCATACTTTAGTTGAATAAAATTTATAGTCACACTCAAGGGAAAACTTGCAACTTTTCTTGTCATCCCACACTTTCCAGCAACTTCTGCTATCCCTTTTCAAAGACATTTTCACTTCACAGAACAAACACTGTATGAAAATATTATTTCTGAGTGTTCACTTTCACACTACGTGTAATACTCCTTCTTTACAAAAGGGCAATAGTGCTGTGTGACTTAAAGCATCAAGGAAGACAAACATCTGTGGAATTTCAGTGCAGGTTTTTTTCATTCCTTCCTTCTCAGAACTGACTTAACATTTTTTAGTTTTGTACTCCTAATTCTGGCAAACATTATACCAGATCACGATTTTGGATAATTTTGAGCAGCTGAAAGCAGAGCACATTTTATCCAATACATTCTAAATTACGCTGGATAGCTTAAGGCGTTTTGATCTAAAGTCAGCATGCATAACCTGCCTCTCTGTCTGTTGTGCTTTCTAATTCCCTCACTTGGTTTTCAATTAATTTAATTAATTTTTTTGCTTGGCTTCAGCCTTTCTATAAAGGAATACTTTTATTTGTTGTCACTTTATCTGAACCTATTCACTTGTGGATTCAATGTACTGTGATTTATATTCAACTTATTTTTTCTCACTGCATTAATTTTCCACAGAGACTACATTATTTTCCAGCCTTTTCAAAGCTGAGTTTTTGGAGATTTTCAGGTACCCTAAACAGATGCTGTACCATTCCCAGCCTTTTCAGAGACAGTGACAACAACTGGCATTCTGACTTCCTAAGAGTAAGACATCAAAAAATCTCCTTTGTTATGATATTTAATTCAGGTTTGTTTGGTAAAGCTGAGAGCTGAGAGATGGCTGTTCCATTGGATTATTGCACTTATTCTGCTAGGGCACTAAGTTAAAAAGCTACTTCCTGAGCAAAGATGAACAATGATTTTCCAGTCTATTTCTTTCTCTCTTTTTTTTTTTTTTGTTTTTGTTTTTGTTTTTGTTTGTTTGTTGTTTTTTTTGTTTGTTTGTTTTCTTCTTTTTTTTTTTTTTCTTTTTAATGCCATGTCTAGTTCTAGAGACAAGACGGTCGATGCAACTGAACTGCTGCAGGAGTTGTGCCTGCATAGACTTATCAAGCCAAAAAAATTAGCAATTCATTTTTATAAGTAGGAAAATCCTTCAAATGCATTCATATGAAGAATGAAAAGCTAAATATTCCTTTTTCCCAAGAGTTTTAGCTGGCATCCTGGACTGTACATCAGTGTACTTTATTAATATAACCAGATTTAAGTGATCTTGTCTCATATATTCCATTCAGCTAAGTTTTTTTTTAATTTAAAAAAAAAATCTTCAGAATAATCAAAGGATTCTGTAGTATTGTCTGCCAAACCATGTAAAATATCAGAGATACTGATAAAAGTGAACCTGGAGAGTTATTTCCAATCCTGTAGTTAATACAACATCTTAATATATGTCAAAAATCCAGCATGGTACATCTTCAGGTTATTATGAAATAGCTGTGACCAGCGAGGCGATGCTTCAAATCAGTTTACCAGGTACAAAATCTTTTTTATTCATAAACAAATATAAAATCATATTCCTGGTTGCTCAAAAAAAAAAAAAAAAAGTATAATGATAACTATTTTTATTGCTTAGTCTTAAAAGGATTCATGACTTTAACATGTTTTAAAACCCTAAAATAATATGTTCATTGTTACCAGAGCCCTTTAACCATACTCTGGATAATACTACAGCATGTCTGCCTGCTGTGGTACTCCTGAGAAAGAGCTTCCCTGGCAAGAGAGACACAGTGACTAAGTTTGTTCTACCTTGTCTGAACTTTGCTTTGTAGATGAATGCAGCTGCACACCCATTGTGTCAGGATAAATGTTGTCTGTCAGATGAGAGCAAAGAAGCAGCAAATAGGGTCATTCTGTGCAAGTTTTGGAGAAATATGTCCATATAAAATGTGTAAGTAATTGGAAAAACTCAATTTCATAAATTTGAAAGCACCAGGCCTCAGATTGATTTTCTCCAGTAAGACACTGAATGTTTGACACCCATGATCTGTATATACTCTGAAAATAATACAGGGAAATCTCTTTGGGTATGCTGAGACAGTCTGAACTTGTATCAGGTAGTAGTTCTGTGGGTCAGTTTTTCAGTGCAATCTACAGACTAAGATGAGCTGCTTCCATCATAGAACTCATATTTGAAGGTTTAGCCATCAACTAGCTAATGCATAATCTCTTCACAGTGCAATATAATTGCTATTGATACTGTATTCCAGATAAGTATATGAACTTACATATGTTCAAAAACTTATTAAGCAAAAACTTAATAGCAAGACACTACTGGAATGCAGAAAATCTGGGGGTTTTTAGTAGGAGTTTATAAGTGTGTTGATCTGTGGCTAAGCCAATGTATAAACCAGCAAGGGATATTAGCGCAGCAGCAATTCTTTTCCCAGGAAATGTCATATATATCAACCTGAACACAAAAATATCACTGTCTCTCTCATAAAAATGTGTGTGGAATAATTCAGAAAAGGCAGAATTTCAGTCTGCTGAACCTGGTGCAATATTGAATTAACTTTTCATCTGGGAATTACAGTTGGATAAAATGTTATTCAGTACAGCTAGGCTGTCTCTAGCATTATTTCACATGCATTGCTTGGTATATATAAGCTGTTCTGTCTTGCCAGATGAGAAACACAATTCATTAGAGAATAAATAAGTGAAGGAAAATATATGAATCAGGAGTTATTGCTCTGAACTTTGTATTAAACAGGGCAGTTTTCTAACAGTCAGATTAAATCTACACTATATCAAAAAGGGAAGTCATTGTGAACTGGCTGCATCATGTGAATAAACTAAAATGAATATGAATGTTTTACGTCTTTCTCCATGTTTATGGAGGTAACAAAAAATAACATATGGATAGATAAGGGAAAGTTATTAAACCTTCTCGGATGTTTATTTCTCTGTATTGTTTGTCTGTGTTCTGTTTTTTAAAGCTGACCAAAACATGAGACTCATTTAAAGAGTAATGGCAAGGCCTTAGATTTTCTCTGTTCCTTTTGTGAAGAAAAATACAAATTTTGAGGAGTGGATTCTCAAAACTAATCAGACTCTTTGTCTTTCTCTGTTAGAAAATCTTCTTGATATTTTAAAGGAATCTTTCATTGTGAAATTGTCCCAAAACCAGGCTGAAATTTATGGTCAAAAGCATGTATATGACCCATCTTTATCAATTAGAATGAAGATTCAAGTTTAAAGAGATAGACCAGGTATTGCACAGTGAAAACTCTCATTCCTGTGCAAATTATTATTACTCTTCTGTGGTGACACATCCTCTTATTTCTAAGCAGAAATTTCCATACTTTTAGACTTTCAGGTAAAGTTGTCTTTAGATATCTTCTACAGTCCTTTCCTTCTAAAAACTAGAAATTTATCTTTTTCATTAGCCATCTAAAAGTTCCTGATAAACACTTACAGAATTGAGAAAGACTAGTACCCTCTCCCTAAAACTAGTAAGGCTTCCAGACTTTCTCCATTGTTTTTCCAACAACTCTTCCACATTTCAGAGAGGATTCAATAAAACATCATAAAACATATGATCATATGATCATAAAACAACATCAGCCTGAGAAAGAGATGGTTGCTACAGCTGACTTATGCTTCTGTCCTCACTCTTTGCTCTCCTGATCCTTTTCCCATGGTCTGATGTGTGGCTGTACTTTATAGAATAAATTGAGCTTGGGCATAAAATACAAGTCTTTAAGGAATGTGACACAAATTTTGGGGTTTTCATAAAGATTTTTTACATTGATAGCATAAGTAAAATCCTTTGAGAGTGGAGTGGTGCAGAGCTGCATCATGATGTGAAATCTGTGACTGTGCTCTGCCAATTCCTTTTAAATTCACCTCAGTGCAGCAACCAGTCACCTATGTAATGCATTGAAGGGAGTTACAAACAGACCAGTGAATTCAAAGAATGTACTATGGTCAGTTTAATATAATCTTACACTTTTACTAATCCTTTCCTTTCCTATTTTCTTCTGCTGTCTCAAAATCTTAATCCTGATGTCCTAGGCTTAACAAGAGAAAATTTGGTGGTGTGCCCAGCACTCATAGATGGGGCAGGAGCTTGTCTCCAGATGGCAATAGAAAAAAACATATACCATTCCAGGTATGTTATATAATTTCTAAGATATTTAAAACATAAGACATGTTTATATGCACAGTATATATCTAGGATTCTCATGGGTTTCTGGTCCAGATAAATTTGTTCCCCAGGCTAATCAGAGGTTCAGGGTCGAAAAAAAATATAGCCACCTATTCCCGTGCCCTTGCAAAATAAGAACTTTTTGGTGACTAAATATTCCACACTTACTGATTTAGAGCAGCATAATGTGTGAATGTGTTCTGTCATGCTCTTTAAATAATATATTATTAATTATGTGCTAGTCTTTTTATAATATGAGTAGTGGATCAAAAAGCAACAATAAAATTTCATAAACTTTGGATTTGTATTTATTATAGGTTTTTCTGGTCTTGCTCTTGAGACATGCAGTGATTAAATACAAGGTACATGCATGTGTGTATGTGTGTGCACACAGGCATTTTCTGTAAGTGTCTTCCATGTTAAAACTATCAGTTTTAGGAGTAAAGTATTTATTGGTGTTCACTAAGAGTAAGTAGCATGCTCCACATGAACAAATTAAATGTAGCATAAACTATTAAACACCTTCTTTGGCAATTACACCCCCTGATAAGAGTTAATATTCCCATCTGCTGTACTTTTCTTTTGGCAGCAGGTTCTTGCTTACATTGCGCTCTGCTGCATAGGAGGGGTGATGAGTGTCAGCCACTCTCTCTCTCCCATTGCTAGGATTGTCTACTGCCAAAGCAGCTGCAGAGGTGTCCAAATCCTGTCCAAATCCAAAGACTGAGTAATGGCAGGAGGAAGTGTAGACAGAGGCAATAATGCATGAGACTGACATCCTGCCAGTTCCCCAACAGGGGCTAGTACATGTGCTGATGTGCATTTCATCGTGAGCCTGCAGCCCTTAAGTGTGTGCCTTTTTACCACCACTAAGAACGCCTTTATCAGACTGCCACTCTACCTCTGGCTTGGAGAGGCTTCCACTACTTGTTGCTTTTCATTTTTCTTCATCTTATTTCATTCTACTCTAATGCAGACCATCAAGTCAGGTAGTATGATAAGCCTTGAAAATTTGGGCAATAAAGTAAGAGAGAGGATTGTATTTTTCTGGGATGCAAGAAGGGATGAGTGCCTACTCCTTGACACAAACCCAGTTTATCACTATTCTGTAGGCCTCTATATTTTTATTTCTTATTTCAGTTTCTACAAACAACAGGTAAAATTAATGAAAGAGAACAAATTTAGGAAGGAAGATCTTTTGGCCTTCCAGTTAAAAATACAAAAAATTGTCCTGATTTTTGTATCTGGGTGGGTATGTGTGTGGGGGTGGTGTCCTACAGATTTTGCTATCAATACAAAGACCCATTCATAGTTTTCAGGTTGACTAACCAACTGCAGACATAAATGGCTTGAAATCCTTTGAATCAAAAAGAAAGATGGCAGCTTGAGAGACAGCGAGTTGTCTTTGCACACTAAAATTTACAAAAGTCAGGTTACTTAATGGTTTATCATTGAATAGAGGAGTTTGGTAAAGATCTCTACAAATTTCTTACCACTAAGTTCATTGAGAGGCTTGAATGACAAGCTTCCCAATGTGGGCTTGGAGGCCCCACATTTTGTGGCAGAGAAAAAATAATCAGAAAAATGCCAGTAAAATGTAAACTGGGCAGATATCACAGATCTCCTCAAACTCCCAGGAGAAATGACCCACCAGCTACTCATTGAAGCTGAGAAGAATGAAAATCAGGACTGATGTTTGAAAGTCCCAGTACAAAGAAGTGTCATCAGTGTGTATTTTCAAGCCATTTATGTAATGTGATTCTAGATATAAGAAGTTAATAATAAATGAGCAAAGCCCCTCTCCAGATATCAGTCAATTAGAAAAAGTTGAGGAGGCTGAAAACAATGCCCAGGGATTAAACACTATGAATTTTAAAATGCTTGGCAGACCAACAAAGTTGCAATCTCTGATTGATGCTTTCACAGCAGATGTATAAATAGACAGTAGAACATATCTAGGCCATTTCTTAAATAAAGAATTTGGGAAAGAAAGCTAAACCACATAACTAGACATGAAATTTCAATAATGTTAGTACATTGAACATACTACAGCTTGAAATAGTCTGTAATTGTGTATTTATTTACTTTTCCTTTCTGTTTGTGCTGGCCTCATCATTAGGGAAAAGTACTATCAGTGGGGCAAAGTGCACAAGGAAAATGTTTATACATAAGTATCTTATGTATGTTCAATCTTTTCCCTAGGTACTAGAATGTCTGACCCTTTACTTTTCTCTGTCCAAAAGCTACCCTGAGACTGACCATGGAATTGATACTCAGAGTTCAGTGTTTAAGTAAAATTAGTCTGAGGTAACCCTGCTGTCTTAACTGATATATTTCCTTGGCGAATACACTAGGAATGCTGTTAAAAATATCTCCTTTTTGTTGCAAGTCAATTAATAAACACCAGGGTAATTCACTGAAATAAAGGAATTTTTGAGGTCTTCAGTAAAGTCCCTTAGCAGCAAGGGTCCTTCAAAGGCAACTAGCAATAATGGGTAACATCTTTATCCACTTGGTATTAACTCTTTAAGGTTCTTAAATGAGTCAAGACATTTGTGTCCAAATCAGTGCTTAGCGTTACAGGAGATTTGAAAGAAATTTGTTACAGATATTTTCAGAATTCCTGCCCAACTTACACTTCTGGATACAGTCAATTTTGATCAGTGGTAGTCCTGTCACACTGCCATGCCTGGCTGCATGATGGGAGTGTACATTACACTGACGGAGAAGTTCCTAGGTGCCCTGGATAGGCTGTGTGAAAAAATAAAGAGCTGAAGATGGAAAATGGATTATGAGTTCAAGAATCAATCAGCATATAATTGACAAGGCTGAAATTACTGGGCAACAGAAAATGACAAAGACAGGTACAAAGAATTTCAGAAATATCAGTGGAATTTTAGCTGCTCTCTAAACCTATTTTAGCTATCTCACCTTCACACTGCAAAGTCTGCTTGCTATCCTAACCTCCAAGTGAACTTTACAGCAGTCTATTGAATATATTTATGAGAATCCTGATACCTATATATTAATAAGGTCTAAAGAGAATCTTAATTTTCTTTCATCCTTATCACTTTATAGCTCTTGATATCTCTAGTAATACATAAGCACTAGTATACTTACAATTCTCAAGTACTATAAATGTTTTTGCTAACGTATACTATCTCAGTTTTGCAGACGTACTTCCCATGCTCACTTGGACTCTTATTTAAAAACACTCTGTGCTGTCTGAAAAAGACAACCTCGATGTAAATTAGGATATCTTTGAAGAGACATACAAGCAGATACAAGTAACTTTGCCCACACTCAGGGCTGCAAGACCTGACCAGCTGTGACCAGGCCCCACACATCTGTGTTGAGGCAGTGATGATCTGAGCTGATGCCCTCACCTGGGGTGCACACGTCGGTGTGCACACAGCACCGTCCTGGCGCGATCACGCGGTTTGTAGCTGGTGCTCGCTGTGGGCAGAACGAACCCGAGTCGCCTACGTGGAGAAATCTGAGTGCATGCTGAGGGGAAAAATGGGTCATGGGAGTTCAGGTAGAGCCACAGTCAGCTGAAACATGCTGGTTTGTTTGTTGAGGTTTAATACTGCACAAACTTTGGTTGCTTAAGCCTGAATGCTATTTTTTGAAGATGAGAAAAATATTAGAAATACATGAATTGCTTTGGAAAATCCTGCTATGAAAGTTTTTTAAATCATGTGGTTTTTATTTTGTTTTGTAATTAGCTTTATTTACATTTTTAAAAATTATGTGTTGTACCACTAGAGAAACAATAATAATCAGCAAGCTTGTGTTGAAGAAAAGTTTTCTAAAATAATTTTCTTATTTTAAGAATTACACCTCTGGAGTATATAATCCAAACAAATTATGACATCTCTATAACTTTTGAGTCTTGCTGAAATATCTTACAATATCTACTATGAATGGTTTGGGCTGAACCTGTTTTGAAAAGAAGAGGCTGGAAGCAAAAGTCCAGGGCATACAGCACTTACACAGGGATAACGGCATCTCACACAGGAGATGCCATCACAATGAGACTTTTAAAGCAGTGTCCTCAAGGTAGCATCTGCATCCCACTAAACTTTGAACTTATTGTACACAACAGTTCTCTGGAACGGAAGTGAGATTCTGCTGATCACCCCATGGCAAGCTTTCCCTCTGAGCCACAGAATTTGCTGGCTAATGGCAGAGTTAACTCGTTCATTTCTGGGGGAAAAAAGTGTCTCCTGGTGAAACAAAATACAATCTGACATAATATCTTAGGAAGACTGTTTCTTTGGATAAAAATCACCTTAGATTTCTTCCTGCATCATTCTCTGTTTTGCTCTTATGGTGTGGAAAGTAGAAGAATATTTAAATCATCACAAAACCCACAGGAAAAAAGATATATCTTTTGGTAACCATTCTGAGTTCTTTTTAATTCAGCTACATATGCGCTGAAGGCAGGATATAAAATCTCTAAGTGCATTACAATTAAATGTCTGTTCTCTCCATATCTCTAACAAAGATATGCATGAAGGTGTAAATTTACATTGTGATCGCTGGATAATTTTCACTAGCTAATATTGCATTAGTCACCTGCCCATTGTGAATGGGTTATCTCAAATGGGAGTTAAAGTAAGTGCAAAAAAAGACTTGTGTTTGAATTTCTTCTGAATTTTATTATAATGCTTTAATCTCATATGTTGATGATTTTTCTTTTATCACCTGCATCTGTCTAACCACAGATTATTTCTTATTCTAGAGAATTAACATTAATGACCTTCTGGTAAATTAGCTTTTTTCAAAGCTTTGCATAAAAGCTGGAACATATTTCATATTTACTTTCATTTTTAATAGTTGTCCATGAATTAGAACTGATGAATGTTCTCTTGGAATATGCTTGGTGTTTCTTCTTTGTCTACAGACTTGAAAATTAAATTTCTTTGATCCAAGTGTCTAAATTAATTTTGGGTGAACATTTAGATGGGTGTTTCTGTAATCCTAACTTTTGATAAACATTTCTGATCTTTCCTACAAAAGTATTATTTTCTGCATCACCAGTTTTCAGTAAGATTTTTTTTTTTTTAATATTTAGAAGACTGTCCTCTAAATTCTGAATGAAACTACCATTAAAATATGTATTCTGCTTGTTTTCTTCTATTCATACCCATTGTTCCCTATACAGACTTCACTCAAGGATAACCTCGAGCTGAAACAACAGACTGGTACAATTTGAGTAGAATTAGTGAATAGACCAGGAATTCAGCCAGCATCATTTCAGGTAGTTGCCTTTGTCTCCTGACAGAACAAAGTCACAGAATCAGAGAATGGGCAAGGTTGGAAGGGACCACAGTGGGACATCTGGTCCAACCTCCTTGCTCAAGCAGGGTTTTTCCAGAGCACATGGCACAGGATTGTCTCCAGATAGTTCTTGATTATCTCCAGTGAGGGAGACTCCACAACCTCTCTGGCACATTAAAGAAGTTCTTCCTCATGTTCAGGTGTAACTTCCTGTGCATCAGTGTCTGCCTGTTCCCTCTTGTCCTATTGCTGGACACCATTGAAACGAGCCAAGCTTCATCCTTTCCACACTGCCCCTTCAGATACTGACAGACATTGATGAGGTCCCCTCTCAGTCATCTCTTCTCCATATCCTGGGTAGATGTCACAATATACATGTATGTGTAATCCAATCTACTCTGAACACATCTGACCTACAATTCATGTGTGCAAGGTGCACAGCAGCTACTCTAAGTTGGTCTTACATATCTGGAGAACATTTGGCTCATCCAGTGTGTGCTACAGATGCATATGCCTGTGGTTTTGCCTTGGTTTTCCCAAAGGGTACACAGGACTCGGGAGCATAGGTGGTTGTTTATACAGCCCAGGAGTACTATGAAGCTGCTCAATTCTGCATCATCTGGATCAGGGCTTTCTCTCTCCCAGCTTTCATTTCAGTTTTCTTACAAGAAAAAAATAACTGGAGGCTTAAAAAAAAAAAAAAAAAAAAGAAGAAGAAACAGAATATTTCATTTTGCATTGGTTGCACTTTTGTTTCTATTATTGAAAACTAGATATTAAGTGAGAAAGGGAACTGTAGGAAGAGATAGGAGAGTTAAGGCAATTGGTTGCTCATAAGTGGAATTCTCTTCTGTCCTGCTGCTGTAAGAGTGCTCCTATGGGTAAGTTGCTTGAAGCAAAGTCTACAAAGGCAGGCACTAATTATATGTTTAGGCATTAGCTGTGTTTTCAACTTAGCATCCTCCACCTGGATCTACATAATTGCTGAGCATTCACAGCAGCAGCTGAAATAACTGAGAGCTAGGCTTTGTAAATGTTCTGCACAGAGTGAAAAGAAATAACAAATATCTCAAACTGGGCACACTAAGTGAAAACCTCTGTCTTAAATTTTCCCCTCTGCCCTTATAAAATGGAGATATTAATAATCTTACATGAGTACTGTGAAGATAAATGAATTCACATTTGTGAACTACTTCAGTGAGGACTGCAGTAAGAGCCTATATGGGAGTTAATAATTCTGTCTTCAGAACTGTGCTGATTTAGCCTGGGGTGGAGTGAATTTTCTTCACAGCAGCTAGTATGGGGTTAAGTTTTAAATTTGTGCTGAACACAGGGCTCATAATATTGACATATTTTTGTTATTGCTAAGAGGTGCTTGCACAGAGTCAAGGTCTTTTCTGCTTTTCATATTGACATGCTGGGGACAAAGCTGTGTTGGGAGGAGACACAGCTGGGACAGGTGACCCCAACTGACCAAAAGTGTGCTCCAGATCATATGACATCATGCTCAGCACACAGAGTGGAGGAAAGGAGGAGGAAGATGGAGACATTTGGAGTGATGGTGTTTGTCTTTCTGAGTAACCGTTCTCTGTGAAGGGGCCCTGCTCCCCTGGAGATGGCTGAGCACCTGCCCATGGGAAGCAGTGACTGAAAATCTGGAGTTAAACTAAAAATTGTATAATTTAGGAAATAACCCAAGGTTAAAGGCAATTTAAACCTGGTGTTTTATATGCTGTAATGGCTTGGTTTAATAGTAGTTCTCCTTTAGGTTTAATGTCTGTGAAACTAATATCATTGAAGATACTGAAAATTACTGTCAACCAGCATACATGAGAAAAATTATTAACATACTGTTTTGTGGGAAGGAGGCATAGAGATACTTTTAAAAACATACCCAGTTAAGGAAGACTTTGTAATGTAATATAGCTTTGATAAAGCAGGAGAAGAGAGGGATGGAAAATAATTTAATTTAAAGAAAAAAACCCCAGGCATATGTAAGCAAATGCTGGCAACAAGAAATAGATCTCATTTCAGCTTTTCACTTGTTTTCTGTTTAAAAACTGGACTCTTTCCTGTTTAAAAACTGTAAACTGTGTACATAATTAGACATTCATGCTGCCACAATAAATCACTTTTCTGAACACACTGGTGCACCCTGACACACTAAGCCCAAGCTGGCAGGTCCGCGCTAAATAAGGATCTGCTGAGTAGCTGAAATGAGCTTCTCATGCATTTCAAATAAGACAGTGAGAATCCTCTAACAAGCATCCTCTCTGTGTTTCAAAGACTCCCACAGAGCCTTGATATTACTGATTTATCAGAACAGTCCTGTGCGTATACCGAGCATGAGTGGAATTCTGTTCATCACAACACTTTGCGGATCAACTAGGATTATTTTTTCTCCGAATTTTATGGTATTTTTTCCCTGCAAAAAGTTTGCAGCATGCACAAAATTTTCTATAAATTGAAATGCTTCTTTGTGCACACAGTGACCTATTTGACCAGATGATATTCAAAATTAATAAAATAAATACAGCCTTGAAAAGACAAAAAAGTCTGATAAATCTGAAACCAAAGACTGCAGTTACAAATTACTTTCAACTTAGTTACTCAAAATGCTGTTCAATTCTCGCTCTTGACAAGGAGAAGTATCAAAAAACACATTTGTATGTAAACTAGATAACTAGGAGAAGCTCTTAATGACACCTTAACAGTTAAAGGTATTGCTGGTGCTTAGGCTGTCCTGTGGAACAAATGCAGTGTGGGTCGTTGTGCTCATAGACATTTCCTTGATGAACAAGTTGAAGACCAATACTATGGGCAGAGTCACAGCTATATTTGATGAAAATGAATGGGTGTCATGGTTTAACCCCAGCCAGTAGCCAAGCACCATGCAGCCACTTGCCCACTTGCCTGTGCTGCCCTCACCAGTGAGACAGAGAATCAGAAAGTAAAACTCACAAACTGAGGTAAGAACGGTTTAATATTTTTAATAAAATGTAATACCAGTAATACTGATAATAATAGTTGTAATGAAAAGGAGAGAGAGGGGAACAAAACCCAAGAGAAACATGCAATGCACAACACAGTTGTTCATGACCTGAGAACAGACACCCAGATCATTCCCAAGCAGAGATCAGAGATTCCTAGCTAACTGCCCACTGAATATGACATTCTGTGGTATGGAATATACCTTTATATATTTCAGGTCAGATGTCTTGCCTGTGGTCCCTATGGGCTTCTTGTGTACCTGCTCACTGGAAGACCATGGCAGGTATAGCTACAGGACTAAAAGGTGAAGGAAGAGGTGATAAAATGCAGTCACTTTAATCAGGACATCTATTTTTCTATGTGCTTTTTTTGTGGTATAGCTCCAGATTTGTATTAAAAAATGTAAATTTCACTAGTTATTTTTATAATCCTTAAATTCGTGGTTAGGATTAGAATGGCCCGTATGGGGATTGAACCCACAACAACCTTGGAGTTGTGAGCAGCATGCTCTAACCAACAGAGCTAATCTCAGGGTCAAACAAGGTAGTTCATTTATAAATAAGATGAAAAATAAGCAATTTTTACTGAATTTATGAAAGAAGTATATAGCAAAAATTTTTCTTATGTAGTTTCCAAAAATGAACAGAGATACCTGTAGGTATCTTAAGAGTGAGATTTCTTCTAATGCTGAATATTATTATTTCAGTACTATTTATCTGGCTATTCAGATCCCATTATATTTTTATACATTTTTAATTAACACCTTGTCTAGACATCAGACTGTATTTTGATCTGTATTTTGAAATAATTTTCCAGAAAGTGTAGGTTTTCCTTATCGGCTCACACCTGTCTTGAAGACAGAACAGAGTGTTGCAAAATAATTTAATAAAGAAGGAAACAAAGCTACCAGCTCCCTTTTATCTCATAATCTACAGTCAGCTGGTGACTTGTCAGTGCTGGCAAGGAGAAATGAGGCTGACGGTTGATTGATTGGAGAATGCTTTGGCAATTGGACAGTGTTCTGAGGCAATGTGGCAAGTGGCTTTGGTCTTAATAACATTCTATTACACACACTTCTAGTGGCACAAGGAAAACAAGCTTTGATTTATTTTTGATGGATCTTCTCCCCACCAGTTTTAAAACTCATTCCTTGAGAAACACACCTGAAGCTATTTTATTGCTTCCATAAAAACATTAAGTGGTTTCAGGTGCAGAATCCCTATCCCTTCATATTTTACTGTTAGTAAGAGAAGTTGCTCGCTAAAAGGTTTTTCTGCTATTTTATCTTTTGAAAAACACTCAGATAATCTGTATTTCTTGGTATGCATTGAGTAAAAAAATTGAAAATGCACAAAAAACCTGACGTTATTTGGCAAATAGCTGCAAAAATTTCCAGGAATCTTATGGCTTCTATTAAAGATTCATCACAATTTACCGACATTCAGTCTGGAGTAAGATAGATTCCAACAAGCCATCTGTTAAGCTTTCATTTTTAACCTAATAAAGGTCTAAATTCTCAGGTTTGATATCAACCAATCCATGTCAGTTTATTTTAAAAGAGAATTTTATCTTAGGTTTACTGTTATGAACCGGTGGATTGCCTGTTTGTTTGTGAAATCCAGCCTCATGTCAAGTGATAATTACATTGTAAAGCCTTGTTGGAACCTCACTTATGTTTATGGAGAAAAATCAACAAGGAGTGAAAAAAACCAGTAGAGAAAAGAAAAAGGATTGTGTGCTGACTGACCCCAAATGATAAAAAAGAAAAGATGACAGAAATTTCATGTGAAAAACATATAGACATATTTGGAGCAAGTAAAGAAGCAGCTTCTGTAGAGCGTTGCCATCCAGGTTGAAAAGGGATGAGTGGCATACCCTTTGTCAGGTAACAGGTTGATGGAGGATTAAAAACAGTGAATCTTACATGCACGAAATAGCCCTCAGTAGATGCCTGTTTCCACTGACTGTAGAAGGTACCTTACAGCTAAGGAGGCTTCTAAATGGGCCTCAGTTATTACATACTTAAAAGTATAAGTGATAAATCCTGGCCTGAATCAAACTGTGGTTTCTCTCTCTTTTGTGATAGAAATTGAGAGAAAGGATCACTGGAGGAAAAAAGGACATAACTTGGGGGATTGGATTATTTTCAGTTGTAGTGGTGACTGCTTGTTTGTATCAGCTTTTCATCATCTGGACAAATATCTGTGTGTCCTTCTGTCCACACGACCAGCACTTGTTACCTGCTCTCCACACATACTGAGATGTCAGAGTATGTGGGAGTTGGCAAAGCTGAAGCAACTCTAAACCTAAGGCCTTAGGAAACTCCTTTGTACTTGAGGAGAGTAGTCGGGTTTCATGGGAGTTTGCATGGTAATGAAGTTGTTTCATACAAGGTTATGTTTTTATGGTTGGTCAGTTGTGTTGTACAAACACGGTTATGTTCCCAGTTGGAATTCCTGACTGGGACCTACCTATATATTGTCATGTTTTCCTCAGTTTTTGGTCTTTGGTTGATTACCCCCACAGAGTTCTTCTGGGTACTGTGCATGGTTTTGGGGCACCATCCCTATTTTCTTTTATCCATTATTAAAATGTTCTTTTTCTAGTACCAACCATCATTCCTGCTCCTAATTATTTTCTTGCTATCCTCTGCCCGAAGTCAGGGGATCCAAAGGTTTGTCACAGCTACCCTCACTGCAACGAGAGAACAAACGAAACCAGCTGTGAACAGCCAGCTGGTAGGAGTGTCAGGTGGGAGAACCCATCCCAGTGGTCTATTGCTGACAGCTGCAAGTTTTTAACATTGTGTATGCAGCCATGGCATTTATGCTGGTTACACATGCAGCTGACCTTGGTTCCAGACACTGGCCATGCCAGAGCCACCTGAATGCAGAGTTTATGCAAACCTACCCCAGCTGCCACAAAGCAAGTAGCCACCTTGGTAAGAAGAGCAGACAAATATCTGTGAGAAAGGCATATATTTTCCCTTCTGTGTTGTGTGAGGATATAGGTGAGAGGTGAATTGCTCTTGTAAAAAAAGAATGAGAAAATTATTTAATCAATTTAATTACATACTTGGAGATTTATATTCACAAAGAACTATGATTAAGCACAGATGGAAGAAGATTGTCAAACTTTACACTGGCTGTCCCAGTTGAAAGTCTGAACTTTCAACTACTTCTGTTTGGGTAAGATGTAGGAAATGTTTATGGCTTTAATATTCTGAACATACAACTACGTTATATAAATTATAATTTTCCACCATGACAGCTGTTTCTGGTTTCCTCCATGGTATTCTCCATTTAATACTGAAGAAATTTTATGGGCATGATATTGTGCTCAGTTCTTAATTATGATACCTTGATCACAAGGCTCTGATCAGGGACAGCTATTTAATGAAAGTAACAGTGGATATAGCTATCAGTATTGCAGCTGGTCTGTTAACTGAGATCTTAAGTCATATATTTTATAGTTTATTTTTTTAAAATATCTGTCTGGTTCACAATTATCTTAGTGTTACATTGATTTAATTACTTTGATTTATGCACGTTTTGGTGTCTGATTAGAGCATTGTTTACATGCATTTGGTCCTCAAAAGTCCATTAAATGAGTCTTCAATCGATTAAATCAAAGTTTATTGTACAAGCAACTGCCTTTGTAAACAAAAATAAATATGCAATCATTACATTTAATTACAACTGAGAAATGAAGATAATATGAACCTATTAGATGTCAGACAAAAGCATTGATATGCCCAGAAAATACCCTTCAAGTTTTATAATCATACAAATTGAGTTTGATGATACGATTTGTCTTTATTCTGTGCAGGCAGTGACAACACAAATAGCAGCCTTAACTTAAGATGACTGGTAATGGTACAGCAGGTTGCTTGTACAGATAATGTGGCAGAACCTTTCTTTCGTAATGCAACAGAAAATTCTTCTAGAATTAATATTTGTGGGCTTTGATTCTGTTCCTGCTCTGCCAAAGATTTCTTTCTGACTTTCAAGTTGCCACGTAGATCCACACACCTAATACCTATCCATTTTAAAAGCAGCCAAATATTTGCTATAATCTAGTCTTCAATTTGCTCACCTGTTAAAAAGGGGGGATCGTTCTCTAGCAAGGTTAATAATGTAGAGATTGAAAGGTAGTTCAGATATTTTTATGATAATATATATATATCTATATATAAAATTATCACAAATTGAAGTAAAGATTCAAAGGAAATAGTGCTGCCTGAGGGATTTCATTTCTCTGCATGAGCTGGAAGGTGAGTTAGCTTTCATTGCTGCATTTCACATGGTCCTTGGTCTGAATTGAAACACTGCAAATGTGTATCCAGTGTTTTTTTATCTATGTCTCCCAAAAGCCACCTCAGCTACTGAGATTTAGGGAGTCACTCTAGGAACAGGGTTTCAGAACTCAATTCAGTGCATGTGAGTTGTCCAGACACTGAGCAAGCTCTTGAATGACTTGTCTAGGCACAATTTGCATAACAGAGACATAAAACATTTCTCATGCAGTCTAATTCCAACTGACATTTGCTTTCTAATCAATATGAAGTTCATATTTAAAGCCTGACTATTCATTTACTCTGCTAACATTCGTATGGCCTTTGAGCATTACTTTTTATCTAACATTTTGAATAATCATGTCCCATTCCTGACCTGAGCATCTCTCACTGTAGCTATAACTACTGTGGCCATGTCCACAGCTCTGCTCCTGGTGACCTAAGCAGCTTCTTTTATGTTCTTAGCAAGAAAGGATGGCATATTATTTTCCCTGGTGATAAGTATTAATCACTCTGTAGTAAAGTGCTTACAGTGTGTGAAGTCGCCTGCTGGCAGTCCTTGTGAGCAGTTTATCACTGACTCCTGCTTCGTTAAATGTCGAGGCTTTCAAAAATAAATTGCTCTGTTTTTTAAAATTACACATTTACATATTTGACTTTAAATCTGCAGAATCTACCAAGCAGTAAGGGAAGGTAGAAACTTGTTCAGCACCCAACTTTTTTTAATTCTCATTTTGTACAGTGCCTGATGCAATGACTTTCATTTCTGGCCAGGGCTGACTTGATGCTGGCACAGAATGCCAGCCCTTGTTCTAAAAGAAAAATGGACAGAGACTCAGCCTGTGCTCAACTAGACCAAGGTCTCACCATGCCAAAATTTTGACATTATTTATCTGCATAATTTGAGTTTGATTTTTTTCATAGAATGATTAGAACTTCAGGGTTCAAATACAAATATGACATTACACAATACTTGGATGCATGCAGAGAGTAGATATGGCTATAGGATACTAGGAGTGAAATTAATGGGGATAGAATGTACCCGAAGTAACTGAGGCAAGATTTGTGTATAATTTAACTGAAGGATTGCAAAGGCAAGTTGACACATAAAAGATCTCAAAAAGTATTTTATTCCTTCTTTTCACTAATGCATTCAGAGACCAGTTATGGAGTTGAATGGAACTGACTCCATCCAGTAAATATTCTAACACTGCTAAGATGAACATAGTGCTTGAGCTTGGTAACATGTGATTCATTAAAATTACCAGCAATACTTTGAAGAAACACACTAAAATACAGAAGTATTTCTGTGCCTGTTATCTGTCTTGAACTAATGTGATTCTCTTAATAGGAAAGTCATTGTCACTTCTAATCTTCAGTGACTGATATAATGATTGATCTTGAAAGTAAACTTAAAACATTTCTACTTTTCACTGATGCAACTCTTGTCACTTGGACAGATCACTGAAGTCAGTGAAATTTTTTTTGACTAACAAATGAAATATGGAAAAATTACAAGTTTTATGTTTAATTTAGTTAATGACTTGAGTATGCTGTTCTTCTGTGATATATTTTACATCACTGAACTATTAATTTCTTTTCCTTGATTATAACCATAATTTGTTTGCTATTGTAACTTACATGCTGCAAATACTATATTGAGTTATGTAACCCATGTACTTATAAACAAATTATAATTTAATTTAATAATTATTGTAAAACGCAGAAAAAGTGCAGAGCAGCATACATTTGTGTAATAAAGTTTGCTAGCCAATGGTAATTCAATTTCAGAATCAGGAAATTAATCACAGTTCAGTTAGGTATCTAGTTTTCTTTGTATGGATGAGACTGATCATACCATCCTCAAGCCAGTAGTGAGGAGGGCAAGGCAAATGGATTTCAGAGGAAAGATCCCTCTCTTTTTCTTCTCTCTCTCCCCCACTGTCAAATTAAACCACAGTTTCATTAAAACTATAAGGACTTCCTAGTGTTTTGGTAATTTCTGTTGAGGATGCACTGTCTACTACTTAGTTGTCTCTTCCTACTTTTTTGAGACTTGTAATCTATTCCTAATCCCAACAATTTGGAATTCAGCTCCCTGCCACCCTATCTCCCTTGCAAGGGTTGTGTTGGAATAAGGACACACTGACACCACAGCACAAGGGACACATGGTGAGGCGGACACCAGAGCTGTAGTTGGTTCTAGAGTCCCAGTACAATGATACTGCTCCCTTAGGTTTCCAGGAGCAATATTATTACTTAATCATCCACATTGTGTTTCCTCTGAATAATTGGTAATAATCTGAAACATGTATTTGATGTATTCCTCTTTGTTTGAATAATCACAGAAAATAGGCAAAGGAAAAAAATTTTTGTATTTTTCCACACACAAGCCCTCTTAGAGTGATAAAAGACTTCCCAGAAAAAACAAACAAACAAACAAAAACAACCCCCCCCCAAAAAAACCCAAAAAAAACCCCAAACAAAAAACAATCAGTGTGATTACAATTGCTACTCATATTAAAGTATGTATTTTCCTGAGGAATGACTGTCATCCCTTTGAATATCCTTCACCTGTTACTACAATTGCTTTTGTAGCTCTTGGAAATTAGTTTTAACTTAAATCCAAAAAGACTTGATATTTACATAGTTTGAACAAAAGTAAAGTCTGTAGTCTCTTTTAGAGTTTCTTTCTTTTTTTTTTTTTTTTTGGTTTTTTTTTTTTTTTTTTTTTTTTTTTTTGTTTTTTTTTTTTAAATTTTCAGCCTGCTTTGGTGAAGTAGTCCACAAAATCCCACTGTGGTGTACTGGTGTATGTCCTGATGTTTTGTTTTTCCTGTCTTTGATTCCATGTGGATAGATAAAAAAACTTTTTTCTTTTTTTTTGTATGTCTTTGCTTGTTGGTTGAAACAGGGCAGTAACTGTCTGTAGCCTGAGGTGTTCAGTTATTGGGTTTGAGAAATCTAAATGAAGGACTTGAATGCAAAGTTGTCTATAATAAGCTCATTGCTGAATCTTTAGCCATAGCCACTGTGATTTCAGACTCAATAAGCTACTGCTCAAAAAGGCCTAAGGGATGAATTTATGTGCTGGTATGAGAGAAGAGGATTTAACTATTTGTGATCTTTAAAAAAAAAATTGTGGGATTTCTTTTTGTTTGTTAGTTTGTTTGTGGTGGGGTTTTTTTGGTTTGGTTTTGTTGTTGATTTTTTATTTTTCAGTTTGTTTGGGTTGAAATCACCTAGCTCACTTTTTTTTTTTTTTTTGCAGTTCCCATACTGGTCTCAGAACATGATTGGAAATGTCTTTAAAGGAACTTTGCACTAACCTTGACATCAGTTAATCCACTTCCACAGTCGTTTTAAGTTACTTCTCACTGCCTAGGACACATTTCACTCAAATTTAGCAGAGAATCACCAACAAATCAACAGCTAAACTCTCCTCTGACTCTGATGCTTCATTTAGTCTACAAATGATCCTTTTTCACCAGGCTACAAAACATTAATTATGCCACATGGACTATTTTCTATGTTATTTTTATGACTCAGAAAAGCTGATTCTGTGGGCTGAGTACCTATGAGTATTTTTTCATAGGTGTAGGTAAGAAACTTGAAATCACTAAGTGCTGTACATGTAGGTGAATGGAAAAATAGTATAGATTTCAGTATTTTTGGCCAATATTAATGTTTCTTCCTTTGAACAAACACGGACCTTGAATAGCTATTTCTGTTAGTGACCAGTAATTTTCATTTATGTATGTGCCAAAAGGAAATGTGAGAGTTCATTGCTAATTAAAATGAATTCTATGAAATGTGTGGATAAAGATGAAAGCCCATAAAAAGCAGCTGTAGAGGGCAGAAAGGTATCTGACTTCTTGTATGTTGATGAGGACTGAAATCCAGTAACTGTATGTGTCATAAAGTAATTCTAAGTCCAGCTCAAAGAAAAGAAATAGTATCCTGTAGAGGGAACTTTCATTTGTTTCCATCATGGACAGTGATTTTTATAGCCTGATCTTGTCTGCCACTTGCTGTTTTCAAAAGGGAGACAAGCTTAACGTGAGATCTCTAAGTCGCATATTTTCATCCTATCATTAGTGTCCAGTCATTAATTTACTGGAGACATCTTTTAGCCTTCATACCATTCAGGAACATCTGTGTCTTTTTTAACTTTGAGGACTTCAGCCACCCTGTAATGGTGGGCTTCTCTTTAGATGGTTTTGAGTATGGAGCACAGTGAGTGAAGACATAAGTTTCAGGCTTAAGATTTTTTCTCAGCAAATATGGGAAGTAAGTCTGGAAAAAAGTGATGTGTCAATTTTCAAGAAAATTTTCCTGTGTAAAGCACATGTGCCATTTCTGAGGCTTGTTCATTTGGAGATTTGGTTGTTTCTAAAGGCCCTCTGGACACTCCAGGAAGTCAAAGTTTTAAGTTTTTTAAAAAATCTGATGTTAAAATGTAAGAAATCTTGACAGCCACCCCTCATCTGAGATTTCTGTGAAGTTTCACAAATACTCAAAACACCTGAGGAGAAGGTTGCAGTTTGGACTTATTCATAACACAGACTTTGAAGTATTTGTTAAGTAAAATGATAGGAGACTTTGTAGAAATGTCTTTTATGCCAAATAACTAAAGGTGTTTGCTTTAATTAACTGACAGTATGTGGGATGGAGAGAAAAGTGAGAGAAAAATGAGCTAAAATGAATTCTGAATGGAAAGAAAAATAAGCATTGGGAACATTCAGACAAAAAAGATCCTAAGTGAATTTCCCTACCTTCTTTCATCTCAAGAAAGAAAGAGCAGCCTGGAAAAGATAACATTACAGTAGGAAAAATTGGTGCTCAGGTGCCTGTCACAATGATTATTATTTATATAGTTCTCCAACAGGAAAAGCTAGGAGAAACTCTCCAATGTGTTCCAAACTCCTAGACAGAAATGCTAAGAATAGGGTGATCTAGAAATGGTGTCAGAGCAACTACCCAGAAATTTTCTGAATCTGAACCCTCTTTGACTGAAAGTGAAATCTCAGTGATCTTCTGTTGCTTATGCTTTCTGTGCTCCTGCTATTTATGTTATCTAAAGATATTTTAGTTTTTAGTAATTGATGTTTTCCCATATTCTTTCAGTGAAGAATATCTACTTGTATTCTGTCTAGCCATACTCTAAGTAATACTGTTACAAGTTTAGCTCTTCTCTGTGGCTCATTTTTCTTGGATACAAACAAATTTTTATGGAGGTTTCTCTTTGTTTTGGTTTTTGAGTTTGTTTCCAAAAAATGTTGTGAAAATCCCTGCAAGTATGTGTTGAAGCCATGCCTGTGACTCTGAAAGACAAAATTTCAAATTTTCAAATTGATAAAAATATTCTCACAAATTTTGCATAGAAATCATTTACTGACCATCTCAGGGTTTTGTTTCAGTAAAATTTCTAGCTACCACATCTTTTAACATCAATTTTTTATATCTATCACTCAGCAAGAATGATTACTTTGTAATATTAAACTTTTCCATCTTGCAGGTAAGGCAATACTCAATGTAAAAGACTCAGAGTGAGTCTGGAACAGTAAAATGCTATAATTGCTTCCCGCAAAATTAATTGATGAACTGTTGAATTGAATATGAGGCAGAATATAAAATAGACAGGAGATAATTGGTCTTTTTCAAGTGTTGAAATGTAGGATGATAATTTTAATACAACAGTTTGGAGAAATCAAAGAAGTGAGATCAATACTCATGATTCACTATGCACATACACATATGCATCTATCTATCTATCTACATGGAAAAATGTGGGAACACATTCAGACACATATTTTTGTTGGGATGTTAAAAAAATTTTGCTGGTTTGCCTGGAGACAAGGTCAGATAGGATTGTAGAATTTTAGGATTTCCCCCTCTCTCCTATGCATAAAAATGCCCACATTATAACTTTACATAAGTGTGCAAAGGCACAGGCATTCTGTTTTCAAATATATTTGCATAGATGTGCATGTGTACATTGAAAAATATTTAAGCAAAAGAATACTTTTACTTACATATTAAGTAAAAGAATACTTTATGTCCATCTAAGTCTATATACATACAGAACATGTCCCAAAACAAAGATACAGACAATAAAATCAGTCATGACAATCCAAATAGTTTTGCTTCTCAGAAGTTTCTTTTCTGATTCTGTTTTTCTTTTAAATACTCTGTTACACAATAATAAAAATCCAACCACGATTGAGGGCTCACAGCCAAGCTTGCTTCAGGGTTATCAGTGCAGCAAAGCCTGACCTTGCTATGTAGGAAATCTGTTTTAAATTAGAGCTTGCTCATAGCACTGCACAACCCAATCAATTAAAGTGAAGAAAAAAAAAAAAAAAAGGAAAGAAAAGGGAACACATTAAAGAGAAGATAACTTTCAGTTCAATGCCATTAATTGTATTTTTCTCAGGTTTTATGTAGATTCACTCTGCACTGTGCTTCAATAGCGTCTGCATTCTTTATGTTTTCCTGTGTCTTCCCAAAGAGTCACTTGCCTTCTGCCAGCTGCCATAGGCCTGTGCCAAAGGAGTTATTTCTTACCTGAAAAGGTATGGAGTCTGGCTGAGATGGAGTTTTTTTCCCTGCAGCAGCCTCACAGTGCTGAGCTTTGCACTGGTGGCAAGAAAGGTGCTGATAACAATCATTGTTTTGGCTGCAGCTGAACAGCCCTGACCCAGACTCAGCACTGTCTCTCCAGTATTCACACATCACCAGTAGCTTGGGGGTGGTTAAGATCCCGGGTGGGGACACAGCCAGGAAAACTGACCCAAACTGACCAAAGTAATATTCCATACCGTATGACATCTGCTCAACAATAAATGCTGAGGGAAAGGTGGAGGAAGAGGAAACATTTGTTATTACAGTGTTTGCTATCCAAAGCAACCACATACTGAAGCCCAGCTTCCTAGGAAGTGGCTGGGCAGTGCCTGACTGCTGATGGGAAGCACAGAATAAAAGCTATTTTTTCCTTTGCTTTCATGCACATTTGCTTTTATTTTATTAAACCTTTATCTTAGACCATGAGGGTTTTTTGCATCTTATTTCCTGTTCCCTGTGCCCTCTGCTGCTGAGGATGGGAGTGACAGACTGGCTTGGTAGGAACCTGGCATCCAGACAGGGTTAACCCAGCACTGAAGGTCAAGGTCCTGTGAGAACTGTTGTGAAGCTCATTGTACTCAGTGTAGCTGGCAGGTTCCCCCAGTGCAAAACATTACTGCAAGTCACTTTTCTGACTAGTCACCCTCAGAGGTAGTGCAAGAAGATATAATATTCCTGAAATCTTTATTTGGTGCTGGTTAGAGTTGCTATTTGTATTGACTCTTTGTTCAGGTCCAGCCTTTGATAATAAATAAATAAATAATTTAATCCCCATCCCGTAAACTTCAGCAGACTTCTGAGGTTTTGGAACAAAAAAAAAAGGTGATAAATTGGAAGCCCTACTATGTTTATTTATAAATATCCCTATTAAATTTATTTTTTTCCCTATTTTAAAGATATAATTACTCAGAGATTAATTTGCATCTTTGGTGGAGCTTTTATATGGATGGAAACCATCAGACAATAGTTTTTGTATATATTATTTTCAGCCTTAGGAAAAAATGAGAGAGAACAGTATAAGAAAAGACTGAAACTTTCCTTCTACTGGGAAAAGAAGAGGATATTTAAAGTCTCTGCCCTGAATTTTCATTTTTTACTGTCCAAAATAGAACAAGCATGCTTTCCCCCTCCCTTTTCCTAAGCTTTATTTTTGCCAGGAATATTTATGAGTTTGTTGGGATGAGAGCAGCTCTCCAATTGTTTTTATTTAGAGAGAAAAACAGAGAAAATTCTAACACTCAAGACTATATATCTTAAATGACTCAGATAATTGTTTTTAGTAAATGCCTTTTTCTTTTTATATTCAAACACAGATCAGCAGAAAGTAAAATGCCTTTCCTCTCTGACAATGTTTGAGCTCACAAGGGGAATAAATTCTGTCACAATGAGCCAATTCCTAAGTGGGATAAAAAATTCTTGACTAGAATTCAGCTACTTAAAATTCAGTTTACTGAGATATTTTATGATCACAAACCATAAAGCTTGCCAGCAAAGCTGCCCAGAGGATAACTGCATTAACTTTTATTCTATTTTGGTTCTAGGGAGGTAGTTTAGAAAAGAAGATTGTTTCCTTTTAAGGCTTATTGTTCAAGCGGTTTAAATCATGATATTTATGAAATCCCTGTTTAAAACAGATATGTCTTGAACTAATGTATTATACAGATCTGTGTGTCATTTATAGCTTCTAATTAGAAAAATGCTCTTCTAGTTTTCCTCTACGAGACCAGTTTGAATTTAAGATCAGTTTATTCTTTCCAGTGAAATGAACAAATATTTTGCTCTAAAAACAAGCACTATTCTTGTTAAAGAAGATTGCAGTACACTGAAAATGAAAAGTCCAGTCAAGAGTTTCACTGCAAATTCCAAATCAAATTTGTTGTTCTTTTATTAGTCACAACATACACCACAGTAAATTGACACTTATCTTCACTACTCTCACTGCTTGCTGCTGCTTGCTTCACTGCTTAGGTGTTTGCTTTATGCTGCTGTAAGCAATACACAAATCAATGCAATAAAAATCAAGATGTCCTTTTTGTCATCAAGTTTCCATATCTTATTGTGTCTTTTGGTTGTCAACTCAATTGTCTGAGCTCTTGGGGCTTTTTTCTTCTTTCCTCTTATCTATATTGTCTTAAATTCAATTACAATGCCTTAAAAATCCAGCTGTGCAGATATAAGTATAAAAAAGTTGACTGCTTTTGAGTCATATTAGTTTCAATGAGGACTGATAAAAATCCTTCTATCAAACACCATCCTTTTAAATATATAAATGAAACTGTACTATGGAAGGAAGAAAGTGTAAAGTTGTATACATTTATTAAGGTTTTGCAACATATGCTTAAAATATGTGATTAAATATATTTGTCCTAGTAGTACTATTGTTTGAAACTTTTGAGTGAATTAGAAAACTTGAAATATGTCAGAGCTACTGTGAAAGTGTCTAGCTATTAATTTAAAAAAAAAATTCATTGTGATAATAAGCATGTCTGAGTGGAAAGAAAATAAGAAGTTTTGAATATCTATAAAAGTGAACAAATACATATGGAACTGGGTGTTCTGAGAATATTATTTCTGCAATCTTCACCAGATCTATGTGTAAGTTTCTTAGTGTCCTACTGTGTTTCTTTTCCCATTCCCAAGGTTAACTAGAGGGCACTAAATGTGAAGAAGAATTTCTTATTGCTCCTAATAAGGATATAATTTAAAATTAAAATTAAAATAGGAATCATATTTTGTTTCAAGATGTAGAGCAGTAGAAACCATAACCTTCTTTTTCTTTCTCATTATTTGTGTTTACTTAGTTTACTATTTTTGTGCAAAAAAAGTTGTGTCTGTGCTCACAACTGCAGAAAGTATAAGCTTGGAAGGGACCACAGTGAGTCATTTGATCCAACCTCCCCGCACAGACAGGGACATCCTAGAGCACATTGCACAGGACTGCACTCAGACAATTCTTGAGTATCCCCAGTGAGGAAGACTTCACACCCTCTCTGGGCAATCTGTTCTGCTGCTTGGTCACCCACACAGTAAAGTTGTTCTTCCTCATGTTCAGGTGGAACTCCCTGTGCATCAGTTTCTGTCCACTGCCTCTTGTCCTATTCCTTGACATGACTGAGAAGAGCCTGGCTCCATCTCCTTGAAATTCTCCCTTCAGACACAGACATTGGTGGGGTCCACTCTCTGCTGCCTCTTCTCAGAAGTGAACAGGCCCAACTCTCCCAGCCTATCCTCCTAAGAGAGAAGCTCTGGTCCTGGTAGAAAACAAAGAATTATATAATGGACACGGACTCTGAGACACACAAGATGATGTGAAAAACTACAGGAGCTCAATGCAGTTTAGATATCTGTTGACTTTGGCTCAGTGTCTCTTCTCTGCGCATTACCAGTCTAGTGTCACAAATAAGTGGTTTGATCCCTTAAGAACCACTGTCAAACATATCGGCAAAAGCAGAGTTTCATGTGGATTTCTGAAAATACAACTTTACAGAATTAGATGGAAAGGCTCACTCACTTACTAAATGAAAGCATACAAAGTAAGATCCAATTAGAAGCAATTTGGTATGACTTTCATTGAAGCCAGGAATGCAAAAAAGGACTAGGGGTGCAAAGGATATGGATGCAAGGTAAGGGTGCAAAATGGTTTATCAGCACTAAATTATTGAATACTATTTACAAAGTGATTTGACAGGATTCACTACAATTGTAACAATGATTTAACTATAGATTTAGGATACTACCATGATCAGTTTATATACACAGAGGTAAAACAATTTGTACATCTACTTTTCTGAGTGTAAAGGTACCTATTAGAAGTTTCAGGTTCAGTGAAATACGCACATCAAATCCTTTTGCATTTACAACAGGCAAGGACTGCCTCTTGAAGAATTCTGTGTGAGGGGTTATCAGCCTAGGCCTCATCATCAATGATGGTCCTTCCAATATTGTAAACTTGGGAGTCTGGGAGCTCTGAGAGGTGTTCTGGTGAGAGGGAGGTGCTGGTGCAGCCTGCGTTGTCCAGAAGAATGAAAAGAGCCTCACTTAGCACTGCTGTTTGTAGGGTTTCATAATGATTAACTTTGGTCACCAGTAAATTTCCATCCTGGCCATAATCCAAGCCAATAGCTACTACATCTTTTTCCAGAAGTGCAGTAACAATGGCACAATTCTACTCAAGCTACAACTCCCAATGATGCTACTTCAGTAGACCTATGATTCAGGTAAATGGTTTACCATGGCTACAAAGGATACTTGTTTGTCTTTTGTTTCCTTGGTTGGGCAGCTGATGTTTCTGGTTGATTCTGACTCTACCATGCAAGAGCTGGTAGGATCAGACCCAACTCATGGCTCACTTGGTATGGTCAAGGGACACTTCACAACCTGCTGGCTCAGTCAAGGCTTATCAGGAGGTTGTGAAATTGTAAAGCAGGCCTGAAAAGGGGCCGGGGGAGAGCATGCACCACCACATCTATGAATTTTCTTTTCTGTCTTTAAAATTCCAGAATATGAGTTTAATGAAAATGAGAAGTGTTTGAATTCAAAGCAGAAAACAAGAAACCATCTGTTTCCATGACCCTTTTTCCAGTTTGATTGGGTGATTAGCCTGCATGCAAATGGGAAGAATAACTTAATCATACAGTGGGAAACACAACAAAAACCTCAGCATGCTATTTTGACTGCTGTAGAGCATGCTACTGTGTGGGTCTGGTGTGTGGCTTTGTTTTCCTCTCATTTAATAGAGCAGCAGAGCTTTGTGCACTGTTAATACATTATAGGGGAGGGACACACAAATGAAGATCACTGGCCTTTATTAATAAAATCTCCTTCTTATTCTATCATTTAATAAAAATAGGCAAGATTGAAAACTTTTGACAACGCTGATAGTATGATCCATGGTGGTGTGATAAAATTGACACTACTTCAATGTAACTTAATCTAGTTTAACTAATTGTATTGAAGGAAATATTGATATTCATGTCAGCAAGCTTGATGCTTAAATGCATCATCTAAATGAGGTTTTACTTCATTGGAAAATGAATAAAGGACTTGATACAAATAAATAAATTAATCTGTCAAGTCCAGAAATGAGGCTTTCAAAATGATTCTAAGATATTGCTTAAGAATTTTCTTGAAGAATTTGAAGGTGGCCTTAATTACAGGTGTCATGTAATACCCATAAGAATTTACAGATTTACAGAATTCCAAAACTGATTGTGAAAATCAAACTGCTTTCCTTCTGATTTGGAATAAAATAATTTCTTAGGTTTCAGGGTGAAACAAGTGTAAATTTATGAGCATGGCTTAAACATGGTTCTAGTCCACATTTCATGGGAAGTCCCTCTTGATCTTAGATCTGATTTAACCAACCACATTTTAGACCTCTAGAATTCCTTAGGTAATAATTTCTTAAGTCATAATCATATTCTAAAATAAGTATTTAAGACAGGTGAATATTCTCGCTGTGTGCCTGGATGTCTTACTGTATAAGGGAATTTCTAATTTATACCAGATGTCTAGCAATATAGAAATTACTTAAGTGAAATAACTCTGAGCTTGGTGTAAAGCTCATTATTTCTTAATAAATAATCTCAAATATTCTCTGATTTTCATATTCACAAGTGTTCTACTTGATGTTATTTAAATGTTCTTTTCATGTAATGGCACAGCCTGGTAATGACATAAAACTGTACAACCTGGGGAGCTACAACAGATAACTGAGTACAGGTGGATTCATTCTACCAAATGAGAACTAATCTTTTGGATCTGTGAATCATTTCTCAGGATACCGAAAAGGGTAAGGGTACAGCTCTGCTATCTGTGAGCCACAGGAGCATTCCAGGGGCTGAGCATCACATGTGCTGCTTTCTCTGCTCATCTTTTTGGGAATGTAGGAAGGTTGCACAGTCCAAGAGAGGTTGGAATGTGCTCTAGGTAGAACTGAATGTGCACTGAAGTATTTAAGCATGGAGGTTTATCAGGTAATGATCAAAGTAGTGGCATAATTATAAAGCAAATCTTACAGGCTGGGCACAGAACTTAGTGTACAGTGTATAGTTGTACCACTGGCCAAGGCCAGTCTCATCAGTGGCAGTGGTAGCACTTGAGATAAAGTACTTAAGAAGGGTGAAAACCTCTGCGTAGGAGCTATTTCAGCCAGAGAGAGGAGTGAGAATATGTGAGAGGAGCAGCTCTGCAGACACCAAAGCCAGTAAAGCAGGAGGGGGAGGATGTATCACAGGTGCTGAATTAGGGATCCCCCTGCAGCCCATGGTGCACACCACGGTTAGACCTAGAGGTGGCAACGAAGGTAAATACATCGACTGCATTCTGGGATACCAGGAGGAGAAACATGAAAAGGGTACATAGGGAAACAGAGACTAAAACTTTTAGAGCTTTTGTCCAAAAGGGAAATACAGGCTTGACAGATTTTACAACAGATCTGAGCAGAAATGCTTTATTAACTTAACAACAGCAAAAGTTTTCAACAGACACTTTTTTCTTTTCTCCCTTAGATTTTACGAGAAAAAAACATTTTAATAATTCCCTCACATAACTGGTAGTCATTGTTGAACATAAGTAATGAGTGTTGGATGCTAAAAGTTATGGTGATGTGATGGGATAAACCGATTTCTGTTTCTTATTATGAAAATCTGCTTTTTAGGTGTCTGCACTTTTTTGTTTCAAAATACTTTTAATTTTCTATTGCATACATGAGTTACAAGCTATAGAATATGCATTATTTTTAGCACTGTGTTCCAGCCAGCCATCTGATGTGACTTTTATGGTGATATTTTTGTACAAGATTTAGTTGTGTTATTGTTACACTGATATTTTTTCACCTGCATGTCTTTGAAGGGACAGTAGCTATACACCAAAAGATGAAGACCTTTGGTGACAGTGGATGTGTTTGGTACAGCTCCCTGAACAATTAATTCCTATCTTTGTCTTTATGCTGTTACAAATGGAAGACTCTTCTGTGAAGTCTGCCACATGTTTAAAGGAATATAAGGGTAGTATTCAATAACTTGCTTGCTCATGTAGTTGGCATTCATGGAAAACCTGGCCCTCTTTTCCTGAACAAAAAATCAAAACGCTGGTTGAGCTTCTATAAGTGTGACAAGGTTTCTTCACCCAGCTTCCAGGCTGACCTGCAGAATTCCAGTTCTGCTTAGAAACTACCACATGGAAGGTGTCATTGCACCTTTTCCTAAGGCACTGGTGACTTTTGGTGCCCTTGATGACTCAGAATGCAGAACCTATCTTTGATAAAATTAAGTTGGGGTGATCTGTGCAATACCATATTTTTATAGATACATGCATTTAAGAATATGCACATATATAGTTTCTCTTCTGTAATATAATTTGATAATCTTTAACTGTATGGTATATAGAATAACAACAAAAATGGAAACTAGAAAGAACTTTGGAGGAAATTGTTTGCTCTGTTATATAGTATGTGCTAAATCCAGACCTTTTTCTTCTTCTGAACAGTTATGAAATAAATGCTTTTAAGGCTTTGGACTGAATCTCAAATTCTCTTAAATCCATGTAGCTTTATCAAATTCAATACCATTGCCTTGCTTCCCATACACTGAAAATCTGTATCATTTTCCAGAACAAATTGCATCAACCTGATTTTTCACATGTGCAAAGGAGGTTATAGACCAGGAAAATCTTTTTAAGCTACTGTGATATTTATATAGAAGAGACTTCCCTAACTTAAAAAAAAAATTAAGAATTATCATTACAGTGTGCATTTTATTTCAGATTTAGCAATTTCATTTTAGTTTTGTTTTCTTAGTGAGTTTTTTGTTCCTCAAATGTCATCTTCTTTCAAGTCACAATCCTTCCATGGTGATAAACTAGTGAAACCAGAGAGGGGTATAGTTTCAAAGTAGTGTGTAGGCAGTATTAGCACAAATCCTGTTATACATGGACAGATTTTAGCACATAACTCCCTTGCAGTGCTTTGAAAATGTATCCTTTCATATAAAAATACCTGCATGGATGGCAATATAGAGAACAGACTTTGTTTTGCTAGGAGAGTTCTGCATGTCTGAAGTGCCTGAAATAATTCAGATTAACCCTTTTTTGTTACCAACAAGGCAGAAGTCTGTGATACAAAAATTGGCAGACATTTATTCAAAGCCCATACACTTCAGTGAGATTTTTTTCCAGCTTTATTCACCAATCCAACAAATATTAGAGAAGCAACATTAAAACGAACACAGAAGAGAGAGCAAATCAGTAAAAACTCAATCAAAACATAAAGTGTTACCATTATGGATGTGGAAAAAATCCCTTTCACATATTTCACTAAGAATTCATTTAAAAATGAAACATGTAAAAACCCATGAGCTTTTGATGACAATTTCAACACATGGTGAGAATAAAACACATGAGTACAATAGTTTTTTCTGGAGTTACCACGCTATCAGCAGAACCCTGTCTACCAAATATGGGCATAAGATACTGCAGAACCACAGATCTTTATATTCCCTAGTGTTAGAGATGACACAAAAGCCCTCTCTGACAGATATTTCTAAGCAACATTAATAATTTTCCTCCAGCTTTCTCTAAAGCATGGAACTTCTGGAAATTATCTTATTGCATTTGGAAGTAACTACCCTTTGTAAATCTCTCAACTGTTGCATAATTCAACATCTGTTTTGCTTTCTTTTAATATTTTTCCAAAATAATATTTAGTACTCATAAATTGCACCCATACATAAATATATTTTACATGTATAGTTTTATATGTATCAGGTATAGTATTATTTATTATTTTATTGATTTTACATATGTTATCATTCTGTTCTGTTAACTCTTGTAACTTGTATTTTGAGAACAGAATAGTCAGAAAAGCCAATTTATTTTTCCTGTATTATTTGTTACTTTATGTAATTTTATATGAATTTGTGTTTCTCTTATGGACCCAGAGCCAATATATGACTTTGAACAGATCACCTTCATTGAAAATTCTTATGGACAGAGGTAGAATTTGGAATCTCAGGTTGAAAAGAAGTACCTATTCTACCAATAGGAAGAAACTTTGAAAAGAAATAATCCACTAGTTTTAATCCACTAGTCAATTTTCTGAGAGTACTTCAATTTAATCAACTCCCTTTTCATTCCAATAATAATAATAATTGCATGTGTCTCATTTATGATGAAATTAGGTAAAAAAAAAAAAATTCTGCTTCTTAGACAATAATGTAAGACAAACCAATGTTAGGTACAGCATAGGTAATATCCAAGCATTTTCTGGTTTGCTACATCTTTTAGATGTAATTATACAATGGAACACTGTACAATTTTATCCCAGGGTAAATGTTGAACAGCTGCTCTAAACTGGTGTTAGGACTAGCTTAGGAACCTGACTGAAGCCATAAATGGATCCTATGTAATTTGCTTTTCTATTTTAAATCACTATTTAAAAAGCTACAGTCAGGTGTGATGAATCAAACCCCAAAAGTATACTCAGCTGTGAGCATGCAAGGACGTGGATACCTGTTCATTAGAGCACTTACACAAGAGCCGATGTACATATGTAACAAACAACCTAAAATATCTAAATAATCCATTAAAATAAGTATTTGTACTGGTACTTGCAATCTCTGTAAGGATTATTTTGAAGACTTTTGTAGCACTATAGTAAAGCTGAATAAAAAATAACCAGAAAACACATGAAGATAAAGAACTAAAGATTGGATATAATTCTCTCAATATATTTCAGCTGATTCAACACCAAGTGAGAATAGAATTCCATTTTCACATTTTTCTTCTAAAGCAAGACACAGGGGTTCATTCCATTTTTCTCCTCACTCTCTCTTTTCCCTGTAAGGAGCTTGCAGGCTCATCAAATTCACATATGCAAGCAGACAAAAGAAATCCTCCTGGCCACCTAATTCTAATTCAAGCTGGTTTGCACAGCTACACTACTAAAAGGCCACATTCTTGAAGAATGATTGCCTTCTCTGCATACTTATTAGCTAGCTTGGTGTCTGGAAATGTTTTTCCTGTACTTTATAATAATCTTTGTGTCCTTTTTAAAAAGAATACCTCACCTGCATCACAGGTCTGGCTGTCATGTAACTTAGCACATCACCTTAAGACACACCTAAAAACTGTGCAGTGAGTAATGCAGAATCTCCTAGTCCTTTATGGCATGGATCTCATTTAATTTAGTAGAACAGCACTTTACTACAGAACTAAAAAAACCCCAAAACTTTCAGATGTTTCTGTAGCAGAACAATTAAATATCATTAACTTTTATTAGTAAATAAACAAACAAATAAATAAATAAATTCTATTGAAATTGAGACCTTGTTTAAATAATTCTGTAAGAATCTTTCTGACTTTCAATACTACAAAATATTGTAGGACATTTCTCTTAGGAACACATGCATGTAGAAAGCTACAGTGCATGTAAAAACTACAGGAGTGCCCAATCCATAAGTACTGTTACGACTTCATTTTGGATCGTTACCTTCCTGTCAGGATTTGAGGAATAATCTGCATTAAATGGAGACCAAATTTGTCCTCCTTGGCTTGTGGAATGGCTGCGAGCTGACTGGGATTCCCTCTGGTTTTTAGTATCTATTCATTTTATGCTGTTATAGAATTGGTGTGTGTTTGTGTGTGTATTTAATTGAATTTTTTTACTTTTTCCCTCTTGAAATAATGGAAGAGAAAAATTGCTCTTTCTTTGTTTATATGGCATAGCCGAAAGACAAACATTATTTTACCTGTTGCACTGCTTCTCTTTGTCTTTCTGTTGGGATTCTGATTGCACAAATAGCAGATTTGGTGTGTGATTAGAAAGCTGAAAAATGCCCATTCCTAAGTTGTCTCAAGTATCCAAATGGACCAGTTCCTTCATCATTTCCTGTGCTTTATTTCTTCCACCTTGATGAATAAGATGGCATTGCAGCTGCCAACTGTTAAACTGATTGTCTTGTTAGGACCCTTTATTCATTTTAACTCAAGTACCTTAGCTGACCACATGCTATGGAGAACTACAGAAATATAGTAATCAGTGTTGAAAATGTTACTGGCAAATCATTAATTCTGTTGGCCAATTTCCTATGAAAGCAGAATTTTGGAAAATATTCTAGTCGTGTTCTCTTGGGAACCTGTTGGGAACCTGTCCCATCCAGTCAGAAGCCAGTATCTCTGTTTCTTAAGGATATTTGCCCTGACTGAACCTTTCTTAAGTTTATTTTTATATTTCATAAAAAGTGAGCTCAGACTGCAACCTATTCATCAGTGCACATGCTAATAAGAAACACACATTTTGAAATAAGAATTTAATGAATTAATTAATTTAATATATTTGAAATTCTGGTTTAAGTGGATTGAAAGATTTAAAACTTTTTGAGCATACATGTGTAGGAGGGAGGCAGCTGCTCAGGTAATACCTGCACACACAAAAGAATATAGTTTCATAAAATTGCATCCTTGCAAGGTTTGGTTGCTAAGTTGCTGATTGCTACAGGAAGTGGTTGGAAGTTCCTCTGTGTCAGATTATAAAAAAGGAAGGGTAGTGAGGATAATCCAGATTCTTATGATATTATTTGGAAGTCTGTCCAGCTGTGTGTCGGTGAAAGGAAATAATGGGAAATATTTTGAACCTGATCACTGGAAGGCATGTACACATGCCTGAGCTGATTTTTGAAATTCCTTTTTAATAGATGAAACTCAGAATTTAGTATCTTGTTGTCCAGAAGTTAGCTATTTATTGAAACCTATTGGCAGAAGTTCCTTCTATGTTTGATAAAGAAAATAACTTCAGAGAGTGCTTCAAAACACTTATGTTTTGTTCATTCAGATGGTATTAGGTACTACTTGGCAAAGACATCTGAAGTTAGGTGGACTGAATCCCACCCACTAAGTCTTATTATTTTCCATATCACCTTCTATGTTAAACCTTTTTCACGTGCAGCAGGTTCTTGCAGGAAGCTTTTAAGTATAAGTAGCTGATAAGCATAGGTGGATCCACCCACTATACCATGGTTTTCACAGCCATAACTGACATGCTTTCTTTAATATGGTTTTGACAGGCACTATTAAAGTATCTCTACAAAGCCTCAGTCAATTACGGATGAGTGGAAAACATATCATATGAAACCATATTATATGAATGGAAACCAGATTTTATTATGAAACTTAAGACACATTTTTCAGTGTTCCAGTGTTTCTGGAAGTCCTGCTGATGCTGAGTAGAATTCTGTATGTTTGCAGGATTGTACCTTCTATGATATAAACAGAAAATATTTTCAATCTGAAGAGAGATTACTGCCATGTGCCTCTGATATGGAGTTATCCATGGATTGTCATCATGCAACAGAGAAATGGAAATTCATCCAATGAATTATTTGGGAGATAAATAACAATCCAAATTCTTACAGAGATCACCAAGGATTTCCCTTGTAAAATCCAAAAGGCAGCACCACTGAATAGGCAGTATATTGGAATAGAAATTACGAAGTTGCTGTACACATTTCATTTCTGGATGGCAGCAAAGATCAATGTACTTGGCTACACTTGCTGCATTAATATCCCTTTCTACCATGGAATAGGATACAGTTATACATCCTCTTACTCTACATTTCAAGGCTTTCCCCATAATGACAATATTCTGAGCTGGAAGGGACACACGAAGATCATCAAGTCCAAGTACTAAGGGAATGGCCCAGATGGGGACTGAACCCTAACCCTTGGCATCATCAGCACTGTCCTCTAACCAATTAAATAGTATCCCATGTCTTTCAATGAAGTGGATACTTTTAGGGTAGTATCAATTTATAAAATAATTTAAATTATTTATTGGGTTATTCTACATTTCTGTTCCAAGCAGTACTTTTTATTGCTTCAGAGCTCAAATGCCAATAAATACAAAGTTCTGTGCTGCAATGTATTTCTCTATTTTGCTGTGTGTACAAATGAAGGGCAAATCATAGCTATTGTATTAACTTGTTTGAAATCTCCTATAATAAAGGTCAAGGTTCTTTGAAAAACTTATTTTTATATTTTTAAAAATAATTTTTTAAGTTCAAGTTTTCCTGGAGAAAGATTAAAATGCTGTAATACAGCATTTGTCAGAACAGCTTCTCTTTTGTCATATTTATCTATGACATTTAGAAACCTCTTTGGAAAATGTTTTGTATGATAAATGTGGGATTTGTTCTCATTATAATTCACTTCAGTTTTGATAGAGATTTTTTTAATTCAGATATACTTAGCTGAAATAATTTTTCTAATCAATTTTCTATATTTTTCAACCAAACATGCTGTATTTAAAACATGCTGTATTTTCTCCAGGAAATCTTGCTTTTAAAGAACATTTTGGCTTCCAGAATGAGAAGAAACCCAACTTTGAATCTTCACTTTTTCTCTTTTTTTTTTTAATAAGTTTGACTTGGCTTTCAGAGCTTCTGATAAATATTGTTGCACTAAGCTGTCTGGATATAAAGCTCTATATGAGATATAATATTATTAGGGATTTCCTTGGTGCAATTGTAGGTAATTTTTTATGGTAATTTTGACATGCTAAACACCTGTCTCACTGTGGACAACGAAAAGAGTGTGTTTTGAGCTATAAAATATTAACAATAATCTAGGCTTGTTCTGTAATTGTTGGGGTTTTGATGTGGCCTTTTTTATGATCAGGGGAATTCTGCTGTACTTGGGGATACAGTGGGAGAAAAAGCTACAAATGCTGTAATTCTAACTGAGCATATTCCTGCACACCAACATCATTTGAACTCCTCCTCCTCAAGTCTCGCTTAAGCAGCTTGCCTTGCCAGGCCCTAAGGAAAAATAGCTTCTCAACATCAACTCCCACGTCTCCTTTAACAAGAGATTGCTGGATTATAGTTTTTTACTGCTTGTATTAGACAGCTAGCAGGGCAGTTGGTAAACAGGCCTGGAAAAGGGTCATGAGGTATTAAAAGAGCTCAAAGTGGAGAAGATAAGCTTCAGAATTCATGGAGAGAAGGAAATTTCCCTACCCTTTGTAGGTGTGTCTGTGGTAGTTTGTTGCTATCCAAGCAGCCCCTCAAAACTGATGGACAGAGAGTAAAGCCTCAGCAAAGTGGCCACTCCTTCAAAGACAGAGGGGATAAAGAAGACATTTATTTCTGAACTTTGAAGGCTTTCTCATGAAAAAGAGAAAGATATTGTTGCACCGTTTTCCTGTTCTGACAGGACAAACATCAAAATGCTGTGATTTCTCTTTCACAACCCTCTGAAATCTGGAAAGTCCTCCCACAGACTTCAATAGTTTGCATCCAGGCTCCTAATGATGGCGAATTCTGTGTTTTAACATGTGCAGATTGTCATTGTTTACTGGTTAATAAATTTTTCAGTGTTGACAAGCACACAGGTAAATTGCTGAATTTTCATCTATTAGCTGTGCTTACATAATGTAAACCACTGTAATATAGTGGTATCTGTCCTGAAACTACAGCTTTCTAAAATTACAAGGGAGTTTTTAAAAAGTGCAAATACTTGGAAGTCAGTGTAAGGTTTCTGGTCTGTTGCAACTCATTGGATATCCTTATTCAGTGCAGCTAATGCCTTAGGTGCATTCAGCTACACTGAACATGATTCTTTTTTCAAATTAACTCTTCTATGAAGTTATTTAAAATGGCATCAAAGCTCTGTACTATAAAGGAATCAATTTAGATGACTTCAAAAACAGTAAAGTTTGATTGAGACTTTAATTGAAAGTTTAGTTCTTTCCCCTCCTCTCAGTGATACCAAATTATTTACTATAAAAAGACTTTTAATAAAGATTTTACTTTATAAAGTGAAGTAGGAGCTAAAGGATTTACATACCCAGGATTTTTAAACCATTTCATAGCATGAAAAAAATTAGAGCAAGCAGCAAGCCACAATCACCAGTAACTCAATAGTTAACTATTAAGATGGTCACAGATCACATCCTGCTTATCCACACTGCAAGGTCTGGCTGCTAAAGGGAAACAGGTGGAGCATGAACATTTTCATATTCATGATTCTCTTGGAGTGCCAGTGTCCCATGGCAGCCCTTGGGAAGCACTTGCTGTCTAGAAGAATGGTTTATGTAAGTTTTGCACTTTTCTGATTCACTTCAGTCTTTTTTTCCCCAATGAAAATTCTCTAGCTCCTGGCTATTTTGCCTTCCAGAACTAATATTCTCACAAGCCTGAATAGGATCTAGGATTCCTCCAAACTGCTATTTGTAAATGTGATGCAAGACTAGAAAAATATATTGCACAAACTGTTTATGTCTACCTTTATAAGTTATTATCATTGTCAACTTCTTTTCAAAGTCTTGTGGCACTTTTCTTTCCTCATTTAACTATGTAAAACTGATTCTATTCCAAGACCGTTAAAGGACACTTTCTTTTCTAAGGAAGGAAGATTAAATTGTTACCTGAACAGGTCACCATGTCAGAATAACGTGACATTAGTGTAATGCAAGGAGTAAGCAGGTTGAGTGCTTACTCAATGAGCATAAGCATACAGGCAGAGGAGTTAACTCTGGTGAGGTGAATAAAAATAGGAAGAAGTTTAATGTCAAACAGAACAAAAAAGAACAAAGGGATTGTCATAAGATGATTAATGACACAGTAAGGTATGTTATATAAAAATAATTTAGATGCCTTAGTTAGACTAGATATCTAACTTTGAGATATCTATTGTTCATAACAATGAATTACAAGGTAACTTGCTGTGGATATCACACTTTTTGGGAGATAAGCATTCATGAAGTTTTTTGTTTCCTAGTGAAGATAAAAAAGTGACTAATAGGTATTGTTGCAGTGCTTCACAGGTTAACTATAATTTCATTTAATTTCCAGGAAAACAATTTGTTCTCTAGATGAGATTGATATATAATAGGCTGTAGATGGAAGTACAGTCAGGTAAAAAACGCACGAGTTCACGGACATTCTGTCATGCTGATATAGAAATAACAACTTTATAACTTAGTCTTCCTAATAGTTTCTTGGTATAGAAACTGTTAATCAATTTTTCTCTGTTAATTATCTAGTTCTGATCACTGTTGAGGTAGGATTTTGAGCATGCTAGAGCTACCATCTCAGTTTTGCAGCCACCTTGCTCTAGCTTGTACTCATGTGTTAGCATTTATACTGGCCCCTGGGCAATGCAGTGTGCGCTGAAGGTACCTGACATCTGTACCCTACAAGACTTGAAAACTCCACTCACAGAACAGTCCCAAAGCATCTGAAGGGTTGTACCCAATTTGGGCTGGCTTAGCAACAGGCTCCAGAGCTAGGGGGAGCCTGCTGGAGCCACCCAAAAGCTGGTGGCTGCCTAGGCAGATTGTTTGCAGTCTGCTTGTAAAGAAGTTTGTAGAAGTGAGATGGGTGCTTCCACTTTGTGAGAGTACTCTTGGACTCTGCCTTATCTTCAACATGGCAAAGGAGCAACTGAAAGTTATGTCAAAGAAAAGAACTAAAAATGTAGAAATTTGTAACCAGTGGAGAAGCCAGGAACTTGTATTGACACTTCAGGGGAAAAAAAAAAAAGGAACAAATTTTCAAGTCTTTAATTAAAATAAAGCATCCTCAAAAAGTTTCTTATTGTTCTGTCCCCTCTCTCTCTCTTTGTACTAAGCTTCTGTCTCAAGGCTTATTCTTGAGTGGAAAATTCTAAACAAAAATGAAAGCTTTGCCCTCAGAGAGTTCTTTCCAGCTCATTTACCATGGCAATCTGTAAAATTCCAGTAGCAAGAGAGAAAGACTAATTAAAGCAAAATACATGTGTTGTGATTTAGCACAGACAAGTACAGGATCTATTGTTTTTCTAGCATAATTCCACAATTTTTCTGCAGACAGATCTTTTCTAAGTACAGCCCCCTATAGCTGTCTATTTATTAAGTCACAGACTTTTGAACATTGTAATAAAATATAACTCAAAAAGGATCTTCATCTATGTTCAGGGAGTCTCAGGGGAAGAAAATCTCCTCAGTATTTCTGACACTTTCTTTTGTGGGACATTGCTTACTGAGAGCTGACTGAGATATCTAAAAATCTAAAAGCTTTTTTCCTTTCATTATTCTTACATATTTTGCTTAACAGGATAGTTAAAGAGACCTTTCTGTGATCAATAACTACTTTTTTTTTGTTTTGTGTTCTCCCAGCAGCCTGAGAAGAATTACAGCATTTTGGACAGTCTACATTGAAGAATCGCATTCACGTTTAGGTATCTCCTTTTAGGCATCTTCTTTAACACATTTATACATTGCTTACCATCCCAATTTTACTCTTACTTGTATTGAAATTTCATACCTGATTGTAGAAGTCTTTGAATCCTTACAGGTAGTCATCTCACCTGCCTCTAAGGCATAAAAGATGGTAACTGATTTAAGCTAGTCAGCTGTACTAACTTTGTAATGAATCAACATGATCCCTAAAGGGAAATTCATTCTTGAATGTCTATAGAGAGTTCCTGAGTATCTGGAAGTCTACTTTTGAACATGTAAAGGAAGCAATTCAGCTGTGTTTTCCTAACTTCCACCAATGACCTAATTGCTGAATCCTTTTTCCTTCCTTTGCTTTGCTGTTGAAGAATCTTCCCAGCTCATGTTCTATGTTTTGTGCCTCACTATATTTGTAGTTTTCACAGTGAATGAGCCATGTTTACTCATCTCATACAGCAAGACTAAAATCACAAATTATTCTCAGCAGGGGTATATCTGGGCTCAGGCAACAAGCAAAACATTTAGAGCTGACTGTTCCTATCACTAGTGTTATGCTGATCTGGAGAGACATGTTCCTAATATCTTCTTTATACCTAATGAACTGAAAAGACAGTAGGGATGTCGGATCCTATGACTAACAAAAAGCTAAAGCTACATGCTATCTAACCTTGAATGGGGACTATATATTGGTATTTCCTGCAGCTGCATTTTTTCATTAAATAAAACAATGTTTGTTCCATTACAGTGGTAATTTTTAAAGGAATACTGTCTGTCTTCCTTAACTGATTGGTGATTTTCAAACAGAGATCTTCAAGATATGTAAGTTTTATAAGAATAGGCATCTGAAAAAAGAGCAAGATTTTAGTGATCATCTTCTTAATGGAACTTCTGCAGTGTCTACAAAATGTAGCTCAAGTTTGTAGCTTCTTCTTCCTGGAACTTTCATATCTTTCTATGGAACAGCTGCAGATCTGTTTCCCATTTTGTGTCTGCACTGTCACTTTAGCTTACTACCTTTTTTTTTCCCCCCAGGATTTTCAGCACACATACTCTATGCCTGTAAATTTGTGTCTGGGATTCTCTCTGGACAGCTTCCTATGAGGATAAATTATTAAGTTCTTGTTGATGTGAGAATCATCATCTAGCTTATTGCATTCCTTATTTATCCCACTGAAAGCTCAACCATTGGCAATTTTTTGCCTATTGCCTAAGATTTGTTTCTAATAAAGCTGCAATAAGTAAAAAAAAAGTCTTTTAAATCTTCTAAGGAAGACTACCTCCTTAGTGCCTTTCTTAATAATTCAATTAATTTTTTTTTGCTTCTTGTAATGAGATCAATTGCAAAGTTTTTATTGGGACTAGATCTTGAAGGCTTAAAATTGGGCACAAATCCATATTTATGCAAATTATTCAAATGAAACAAGAACCAATTCAAGGAAGTACATTTGATTGTTTCTGTATTATTAACTCTAATTACTGCATCCAAATGTAATCTTATTTATGAAGACTAAAAAAAGCCAACATAATTTTCAGAATCCTAAGAACTTGAAGCAGCACATCAGTTTTGAGTTTCATATACATGGACTGCAGCACATTGTTAACTCTGCCTGCAATATCTGCAATTACAAGTACAAAAACTCAGCTTTCAAACAAATGAAACTACGCTTTGCTGCATAAATCATGTTATTTAATCTCCACAAGCTGCTTGCCACCCATTGTGATACAACTACATTAATGCATTAAATTGTGATTTTATTTTATAGCTTGCATACTAATAAATGAGAGAGTAAATATTAACTAGCCTAAGCCCTAAATAAAGAGCAACGAGACACTTATGGCTGTTTTATCTTGATGTATGAACATTAGTTTTTAATTTTTATCTGAGGTCACACACTCTTTCATAACCAATCGGAATATGCAGCTACTTGCATTATTAAAATGCTACGTCTTGTATTAACAGTTTGGGCCAAGGATAAGCGTATTTGCAATAGGAATGGAAAGATATGCAGCCTTTTAGTAAGCCTGTTGAAGATTATGTAACAAATATTATTTCTTCCTTTCTTACATTTTTCTGAAGCAGCAGAGTACACCTGATTTATATTTGAACAGTAATTGAGCAATAGTTACTGGTGCAATCACCGGTCCCTCAGTACTGCTTGTAAATTTTCTGTGAATGAAGAGATAAAATTAGTTTTAAAAAATTTACCATGCAAATAGTAAGCTGTAGGTTTTTCTTGTTTCCAAAAGTTAAAAAAGCTTGCCGCTTGAATATCCTGCTACTCCAAATGCGCTAGTTAAGGAATCAAAGTGTCTCAGAGCTTATCTCCAAGGTATAAGCTTACTTTCTGCCCCATTCAAGCAAAAGTGCTTAAGTGTGCACTAAATTTTTAATAGCCTTTTGATTTGAATGAAACCATTCTGTAGATATTAATTGAATATTTTACTCAATTGTTCATACACTTTCAATTCTCCTAGACATTTCTTGAAATACCATATAAAATGGGCCAAATGAAAATGTTCCTTAGCCCTGTGCAAAACTAGCACAGTGAAATTAAGACATTGTGGTGTGTGGGAACCCTTATGCTGTAGACACATTCTTCGCTGGGTTGTGAAAACTTTAGGAGTTATTATGAATTGGGTAGTGTTTCACACTGAGGGTTTTAGACTCAGGAGAAGACAACACAAATTATAAAGCTATACAGTTCACATATACAAGTATTCTCTGCATCCTTCAGAGGCAGAAATAAGAGAGTGTAATTTAAAATGGGACCTTGTTCTGAAATGTAATGCTTAAGTATTGTTGTGGAAATCTGTTCTGGTTATGCAGCATATTCTGAATGTGAGACTGAAGCCAGTAATGAAGCAAAGGTTCATTATGGTTCATGAAAAAAAAAAGTTTTAACCATTTCTGGCAGTGCCACTGCCATGGGGTTTCCCCATAGTTTTCTTATGATTTTACAAGTTTGTTATGTGCTTCATAGTACAAGACTGCCAAAGGTCACTCTATAATTTTAGAGGGAATCTATATAAAGTCAGTGAAATTATCTTAGGAGTCTTGTCCACTCTACTCTTGTTCTCTATGCACTTCATCTCCATGTACTTTGCCAAGTTCCTTAACTATCTTTAAAGGCGTCTTGAGCTGAAGAAACTCTGCCAAGCTGGCTGGACAGAATGGGAACTTGAGGACAGTTACCTATCTGCAAAGGTGAATCAAAGAGCACAGCCCTTCCTTTTCCATGATTTTAAAAGAGAAGTTTAGTATTTTGTCTATGAAAAGAAAGTCATCTTTTTAGTAGTGCAAAGGCTGCAGAACATAAATCAATAGTTTTACTAGCATTCCAGTTCTTTCTCAAGTTTCAATAGCAAATAGTTATTTTTACACAAAACCACCCTCTAGTCTCTCTTGATTTACAGTGATAAACTGACATACTATACATCTTCCAGAGTAAACTGCAGTCTTCCCTCAGGTTATCATTTTCCTGTCTCCTGTGAGAACTGAAGTTTCCTTTAATCTATGTTTTTTTACTGTTCAATCACATTTACCATACATGTTAATTCTAGTTCTGCCTATATGTGTGTACTAGGATTGAGCCAGATACAGACAGTGTTATAATATACCTTTAATTAACCAAATCCAGAGAACTAAGTTTTCTGCAGCCAGACTTCTGAATTTCATATGTATTTTTATTAAATGATAACTCAAAACATTTTACACTGTCAGTCACAAATGTCTCAAATGGGAAGAGAATTTCTCCCATGCTGAACATATAAAAGAGTATTACGTTGATTTATTTCATCTACCACTATCTAGGTTATAGAAATGCTGACATTTGTATTGTACATGTCTATCTTTTACTATTGCTTTTGTAAAATCATTTGTAAGGCAACCACATATTTTCTGATCCTGTGATGAAAAATTAAATTATAATGCATAATTTTTAAGAGGGAGAGAGAAAGTTACCATAACTTGATTTTTTTCCCCCTGTACTTCAGTGCTAGATTCTTGAATCCTTTACTGCAATCTCTATTTTTCTGGAAGGGGAGATAGAAGGATGGATGCAAACACTGAAAGGAGGGAGAAGAAAACAAAATAAAGGAGAGAGAGATGAGAGGAGTAAAAATGTGAAGTTGAGCCTAAGAGGAATAGAAGAGCTTTGAGATTTTGGTTTATTTCTAATTATCCTGCTCTGATTGGATTACTAACAAAACTAACTTTCCCAAGTTGAGTCTGTTTTTTCGTTGATGGTAATTAGACACTCATCTGGCAGCCCCACCACCTGGCACAGGCTAGGGGTTCCCCTTTGAAATTTTTGGCTGCCCCTGGCAAAGGAAGGGATGAATTGTCCTTCAGAACGTGATTCAGAGGGTGCAAGTGAGGAAACAGCCTGGTGCCCTGCTCACTAAAGTCTTGGCAGCTTAGCTGTGAGTGGGTGGATGAGGTGTTTACTGCTTCTCTGAGACACTGTCTGCCTCTCCTGGACAGACGTCTAAGACAATCTGTGACGGTCTCTTTTTCTTCATGCATCACAAATAAAGAGTTCTGGGACACACAAGACAGTTAGCCTTTATCAACTTGGCTTTTCTTTTGCAGCTCTGATTTTGAAACAAATCCAGCTCTCAGGGTGAAGTGTCACTCAGTAAGTTTGCCTTTCTGGCTCTTGTAGGTTTTCTTTAGTGTTTGTTGTGGCTAAGAGGAAGTGGAAAGAGGATGTCGCTTAAATATAAATTAGTTTTGGAAACAGTGAAAACGAGAGAGAGCTGTAAGCAATGACTGTGTGTGACAGTAGGCATAGAGCAATGGCAAACTTTAATTGGCTGTTATAGGAGGTCAAATTTTTGCACACATTTTCCATAATGCTAATATGCCTTGAAGATTTTATCCCCTCATTCACCTTGCCATATAAAATTGACAAGGACTGATAGCCACTATAAAATGTCCTAACCTTCTGCCTAGTGTTTTAAATAGCAAATAATTTCATTCAAAATAAAATGAGGTGTCAAATGAGCATTTTCCACACGCTTTGATTGCATTCCACAGGGAAGCCAGATTTTATTTGTTATATTAATTAAAAAATATTTTCTTCCACTGTGGTACCTATTTTAATAAAATATGTCAAAAAACGTCTTTTTTTTTGTTTGTTTGTTTTGAGGGAGGGTAACCTGTAATCTCAGAAAGCAAGTATTCTGTGACATTCTCCTGATGATATCTATTTATTTGAAATTCTATGAAAACATGTCAAATCTATTCCATGAGATGGGACTTAAACAGTAACTAATGTTCAATTATTAAACTATTTTTGGAATAGTCCATTCCTTATAATCTATGTTTGTTCTGAGCCACTGTGGAATCTAAGTATTAGTGTTTTATCTACCAAACAACCAAAAAGAAAATAACAGCTAGCACAGGCTAGTAAAATGAGCCATCTTGCCTTATGCCTTGTTATTTTCTTTCCGAACTAATTCTAGCATGAAATGAGAAGTGAATACTGACAGATGCAGAGTCCTACTGCAGTACCCTCTGCATCTATGGAGCAATGCTTTGTTTCTCTTCAGAAAGGGAGAGCACTGTGCTGTGGCAGCACTGCCACTGTCTTTAGTGTTGTCATATTTTCTCTGTATCACCCAAGTGGCTCTGAGTCCTAGTGTGCTGCTACCTATCAGATTACCAGCAGAACACAGTTGCCACTAACAGATAAAACTAAACATATCAGGGACTGTAAAGCCAAGAGGGTAAACTAAGTTCTAGTTGTTAATTGAAGGCAACATTTTTTTATTTTGCTACACAGTTACATTATTTCTCAGCAGACCTTTTCATGTTGCACAAAATGTCATTAATGCTGAAAAGAAAAACAAAAATATTGGAGTATTCTCCACTTGCATGTGAGGTGAATTTTTGAGCTGCATAGGACACATGATACAGAGAAACTGGCAGAGGCTCTGAATATTTAACCATTATTAACAGATTAATATAAGATGAATTTATCATTTTTTGCTTTCCCTCAGTATCGCCCTTTATCCTGATATCCCCATACCTCCTGATCTGTCACAAAACTGAATAAACAAATGCAAAGAATTATTATATATCTATCAATAGTAGAATAAATGAAGAAATAGTGCAGTAGTTATTAAAGTATATAATAATATGGTATTGTATTAACATCCTGGTTCTGGGCAAGTTCAGAGGGGGAGTTATGGCCAAGACATTGTGCTATTTGATATCTTTTATGTCATTGTGGCAGGGGGTAAAAGGACTTGCTTCTGACAAAAAAGGGTGATCCTTTTCTGGTCAGGGAAATGTTTGGCAGGAGGAGGGTCTGTCCATTAACGGTTTTTGTTGTACCAGGCTTGGTGAGCATTTTGCATATAAACCATCCTCTCTTTGTACACTTTTGTTATTAATATTGTTGCTCCTACTGTTTATTTTCCTATCTCTTTGCTGTTTCCAGTAAGTTATTCTTGTCTCAACTCATGACGTTTGCCTTTTGTGCTTCCAATTGGAGAGGGAGGGGGAAGCAAGTGCTGGTGCAGTTTTGGTGGGAGCACTAAATTAGGGAAAACTGTTCCTAAACTATGAAAAAATATATAGGAGTATTGTACTGCAAAAAGAATTAGATAAAATACTTTAGAAATTTATAGAATACAAATAAGTATAATCTGAGGCAGTATGCATTGTTTCCTTAGAAGAGATAACTGGAAGGTTATAAATGTATGCAATAAACTCTCACATGTTAAGAGTCTGTAGAAGTCTGGTAATTTTATTTTATGTTCAGACTATCAAGATCCATGAAGCAAACAGTGTTAAATAATGAAAAACAACTACACAAAAATAAATAGAAATTGCCTTGTATTTTCTTTGTACAAAAATGCAGGATAAACAGACTGTTTCAAAATGTTATGAGGTCTCTGTAATGCAGAGGCTTTTTAATATCCATATAATATAGAATTCATATAGCCTGACAATTTTTTTTTTTTTTTTTTTTTCCTGAAAAGTAGTGTATGGTCTTGGATTTGATCCTTGAGGTCACTCTCTGAGGAACCAAGCTCAAACTACACACTGCTCATGTGAGACCTTCTCCAGAGAGGTAAGAGACTTAGGATCTTGTCTGATCTAGGTACCTTGGCCCACTTCAAAAATAAGCAAAATTAATTATGTAGGGAGTTATTTACCTGAATGTAGGCACATGAAATTTATAAGTTTAAACTTTTAGATTAGTCTTTTATTGTCAATATGAAGAAATAGATCCAAGTTAAAGTAAGCATCTCAGACTCACCAAGGGATGCCTGTGGTAGCATGTTTTGTTGACTTTGGATGGTTTGCCCCAGTTTTTGCCCCAAAGGGGTCAGTTTATTCCAAGTTTCTCCTCCCTCTCCTTATTGTCCATCATACCTCGAACCTGCCTTCCTAGATGTCAATCCTCCCCAAACCCTGCCTCTTGTTCCAGCATGTCCCATGTCAATCCTCTCTTGAGCCAAATCTCTGCCCAAACTCCTCCCTGACCCTGCCTCCTAATGCTGTCAATCCATGGCCAACCCCACCTTCAGGTCCAGAAGTTTCCATATTCCTCAACACCCCATTGGTCCTCTGCCGAGGCCATTTCTACAGGATATACGCCTTAACGGTCTAAGAACATTTTAAGGTTGTGAACAGAGTTGTTTCTTATATGAAAGCATGTATCTGAAGTTGCCAGAGTCCTAAATGAGCGGTCTTACAGTCTTACAGTCGATTATAAACATAAAGTCTTAGCAAGCAAATTCCAGTAAAGCAATAATCAAAACATAGAACTGAGCATAACAGCCTCCAGGTAAAAACAACCTCCAATCTCCTGACCCCAAACAGGGTTTCTGGCTGTGGGGTCACGATAACAGAAAGGGATCATGAGATCACAAATCCCAGGGGTCCCAGCCATGGGGATTTCAGGGACAGGAAGGGGGTCCCAGAGGCAGAAGGGGTCCCGGGGTCCTGAACCCTCGCAGAGTCCCCGGCAGCCCCAGACAGAGCTCCAGGGCAAACCCCGCAGGGGGAAAGGGAAGGGACGGGACCCCAGGGCCCTGACTGGAGTGACAATAGATGGGACCTTTAGAATCCCATTCGGCTCCCTGGCAGGGCTCCTTCCCCAGGCTGCAGAAGGTGCAGGTTGGGTCGATAGATCGGATTGATCGATCGATACCTTCACTTCCAACCCAGAGCCTTTTTATCCGTAAGTTACAAATGGATATTCATATCTTTATCTACACACTACCCAATCTAGGTGCAATTCTCTTAAGTTTGTAAAACTACGAAAAACTACAAAAAGCCGCACCAAAACCCTACACATATAGCACATCTATCAGTGCAAAAACTCTATCTTACTAGCGTAAAAGTTCTATCTTATTGTGCGTAAAAATTCTACCTTGTTATGTGAAAAACTTGTCTTAACATACGTAAAAACCTTTATCTTATTTGCGCAAATTTCATACCAAAAATTATAAAGAGTACTCTATATTTTTGTTGTGTCTAAACTCTATCACTAGCCCTGAAGCTCTGTACTTCTACACTACCAACTAGGCACTTAGGGCATGTGAAGCTTAAAACTGAGGCTTAGATTTCTACTTTATGCATATATAGCTTTATGTATTCTAATTTTTCTAAAGGTTTTAATTCAATCCCTTCACATTTCACTCTCTGTGGAGGTTCCATGGAAACATAGACTCCAACAGTCCTCTTAAGTTGTATCCTGCCCTTGTGTTTCCCCATTGGTCACTGTTTTGACAGTCCCTCCTTGAGCTCCTCCCCTGTTTGTCTCTGATTGGTTTCTGTATTGTACCCTCCCCTTGCTCCTCCCCTGGTTAAAAGCGAGTGCAGAGCGCAGTGCTGGACAGTCTTCTGTCATCTGTCTCCTGTGCTTGAGGAGTAAACCCCTTTGAGAGCCACACAGACGGCTCCTCCCTGCTCTTTGTCCTGGTCCTCAGCACTTTCACATCAGGCGTTGCAGAGAGCAGCATCGCTGCAACAGGAAGCAGCCCTGCTCTGCCTCCACTCCTGCCGATCCTGGTCTCGGGGGGGGCACTCTTGGCACAACCCAGGAAGAGACTGGCTGGGATTCTACAGCACTCTTGTCAGATGCCTTGTTAAGAAACAAGATTGGTGTTATGCAGCTGAGAATGGTCAGCTGAGATCAGAGAATGGTAATTCTGTTTGTGAGGTGACCATTCTCATTCTACAAAAGCAGGAGGCCTCTGTAACAGACCAACTGCCTATTGCCATTAATATATTGGAAAAAACTTTTTATGATTCTGGACAGCTTCAACTCCAGTTGAGCCTTGGCTGGACAAATTTCTCCCTAGAGTGGCAAGCAGCACATCTTTATTCTTCCCATGTCACCTGACTTTGCTTTCACTGGACATACACTTTTCTTTTTTTTTCCTTATTTCCAAGAGAAGCTGTCCATCCAAGCTGGCCTTCGGCCTCACCTACATGACTTCTGCCATTTGGGAATTGCCTGCTTCTGTGTCCTTGGGAGGTGATGTTTCAGAAGTGACCAGCACTGATGGATTCCAGCATGTGCAAAAACATTTTCCTGGAGGATCTCACTCACTGATTCCCTGAGCAGCCTGAAGTCTCCTCATGTCCAGAGATTAGGTTTTGCTGGCACTCTTCCTGTTGACAGAGATTTTAAACTTGATTACTTCATGGTTGCTGTGATCAAGACAGCTTTCAATCACCAATCTCCACTTCTCTCATGAGATCCCTCTGTTGACAAGAAGATCAAAGTAGGAATCTTCCCAAGTCAGCTCCTTTAGGATTTGTTCCACAAAGTTGTCATCCAGTTTTCTCAGGAATCTTCTGTCCTGGATTGTACCAACTGTATGATGCCCTCAGTCAATTTTTTCTGGCAAGTTGAAGTCCCCCATAAGAACAAGGGCAGTTGGCTTGGAAGCATCCCTTAATCCCTCGAAGAATCATTGATCAGTGTCATTATCCCAGCTAGGAGGTCTATAGCAGACTCCCATGATGCTATCAGCATTGTTTGCCCCTTGATTCTTCATCTGGAGGGTCTCATCTATGCCATTGTTGACTGTGAGCTCCATACATTCTAACCTTTCTAACTCACAATGCCACCTATCCCTCTCTTCTCCCCTGCCTATCTGCTGGAGAGCATATAACCATTTATCAGGGCACTCCAGTGACAGGACCCAGCCCACCAGGTTTCATTTATACCACTGAAATCAGAACTCTGGGACTTGGCAAAAGACTCAAGCTCCTCTTGTTCTTTCCTCCTGTTGTGTGCATAAATGTAAAAACACTTCAGGTGTGGTAATTGTAGCCACCACCTCCTGATGCATATTCAGTGATCCTGTTAGTGCTTGTTACCTCATGTTCTGGCACAGCATCACCTTGCTCATCACTGGTGAGCCTGGTTTTGTCCCTTTCTCCCTTCCAAGCTAGTTTATAACTCTCTCAATAAGTCCCACTTGCTCCTGTGCAAGAGATCTTCTGAGACATGAAAAAAATTGAAGATTTTTACAAGTTATAGACCTATGTGACAATGAAACCAGTGTTGTCGGTGGTGAAAATAAGAGGTATTTGGCAGCATTTGGTAAACATCATTCTAAATGACTGATGAGTCGTTCATGTTTCTTGTCTTTACACCATAACTGGGCATGAAGAAACAAACCAAAAGTTTTCTGCAGATCTGCCCGTCTTAATGTTCTCATTATTGCCTTCCTTGTTTTAGTTTTGGGGAATAAGTAATTTTTAAAAAATGCTTTGCAGCTTTTTATTAATGCCTTCCTCATTCCCACCTTGCTTTTAGGAGTGTCTATAATCTCACTAGTTTTGCATGCATATTGAAATATTTTTTATGCAATTTTGATGCACTGATCATGTTGCTCTGAGCAGTTGCTGACATTTAGATAGTTCTGTTGCATCCACTGCCAGTTAAATTTGACTTTTTTTTTCTGCCTCAATAACACTAATTTTAATTATATTTTGATAAAGTTCATCTGTATATTGTTAACCAAACATGTACCTTCCAGTTTATTAAAAAAAAAAAGTCCATCAGACAAATGACATCTTATCTGGGATGCTAATAGCTAGATGCCTTTGCCAAAATAGGTGACATTATTGACCAGAAGGTGATATTTTCCTCTGGAAGTGATTTAAATTCTATTAGCTCTTTACAAATTAGGAATATTTTTCTGTCCACCCTGCTTGCCACACAGAAAAAAACCCTTACTCTATAATTAATAAAAAGAGCAGGAGTTAAGCAGGAAATCAAAGCTCCTTGTTCTTTCCTTGTGTACATGAGGAAAAAAAATGAATATTTGCCTCTACAAGCCATATGATGTGCATAATAATACAGACTGGGTTTTTTGTGTCTATGTAGCAACCTTACATTACATTTTGATTCTTTTCATTTTCATCTGAATCTATCATGTTCTGGCTTTTCTACTAAAGAGTACTAAGGAATTATATGAAATAGGGAAAACAATAAGTTCTCTTTCCATTCTTCTGACCCTTTTATTTATTTGTCAATATTCTCAGGATGACTACTTGCCTTTGGACTAAGTCTAAAGTTACAGTAACTTCAGAACTCCCCTCCTTGATTTAATTTATACTTTTTATTTTCTACTCTATCATTAACACTGCTTGTGTAAATCATATGCTGATATGCCATTTCCTTCCTGTTGAGGTGTTCTTGCTTCCTCTCCTATCATTAATATTAATTTAAATTAATAGTGTTAAAAATGTTTGCTTATACAAAATAATTAGATATAAAAGAAACAAAAAGGAAAATTGAAATAAATCTGCTGCTCTAACTGTTTCTGTGATGATTTACATGTATTGAGAATCTGACTCAAATGTTTAAAAGGAAATCTACTGTGTATTAAAAGAGAGTAAACTTCACTGAAAAAATTTTTATAATAGCCTTTGTCTCACAATGATGTTTCACTTGAAAGAGTTTGATAACCAGCACTTTCTTCCAAACCTATTCTAACCCCTTCTTCAAGCTTACATGGTATTTCAGAAGTTTTGCATGGATTCTGCTTCTGAAAAGGTCAAGAGGGGAAATAGACTATGCAATTGGGGGATGACCTGTCATTACTGACCTTTTCAAGGAAGAAGAGAAGGAAACACTCTATAATGACAGAGCTGTTTCTTTCCTTAAAATATCACATGCCTGGAATCTAGCATCCAGACTGGCCAGGACTGTGGTGTGTGCAAGTGTGGATGTTAGACAGAAGAGGGTAATGTTTTGGATCCACACTTCTGCTGATGCTTTTTTAAAATTTTAACTGAAATGCTAAATACTAATACATACATTGAATGTAAAGTTAATATATAATTTCTTTGTAATTTTTAAATTTTTTGATTGTTTTTTTTTCATCTTTTCTCATTGCTTATGGTTTTGCAGTCATCCAGTATAAGATTAGCATCTTCAGACTCTTGTCTGTTACAGCACATGTTCATAACTTAGCCTCTTTCCTCTGTCTTCAAGTTAGCATCTGGATAAAAAAAAAATGAAAAGAAAAACAAGCAAGACCTCTGGTTCACATGCTTTTAGGTGATTTGGGCTATAGCAGTGTAAATATACTGTGAATCCTACCAAAGCCTGGCAGCAGTCCTTTTCATTTTGAATTGTGAACCATTTTCACATCCGATGCAAACATGGATACTTTTGCAGAAATGAATGCCATAGCAAGGATACATACCAATGATATCAGGGTATTTTAGAAAGTTGTATTCCAAGGCAATATGACTGAATTTGAAAGAAAGAGGAGGCAGAAGGTATAAAGAAATTTGAAAGATATTTCCAGGAAATACATTTGGCCTCATTCAAATGACTGATCGGTTAAGATGATGAGGTAGGAGAAGGTATGGAACCTAATGAAAAGTTTGATGAACTACATAGATTAACCACACATAGATTAGCAACAAAGAAAAGCAAATTGCTGAGGTGTGCTCATGCAGTCTGTCCCATGCATGGAAGGTACTGTTATACTGTAACCAGTGTGACAATAAACAGGTGTAGAGATATCACAGAGATCTACCTAAAGGAGTTTTGAGACAGCTGGTCATTCAGTGTGGCAATATTGGCATGTATATGCCAGAAAGAATTATGGTGACTTTGGAAAAACCAGAAGTTAAACAACTATGTTGCTTCTGCCCATAAATGTGATCTGCAGAAGTGATAATTAGACTAAGTACATCCTGAGGCCTTCAACTCATATGGAGTGAAAAGCATGAAAACATTCTCTACGTTTATTAATATCAGATAAAATGAGGTGATATATTCTGTTCTTGAACTTGTATTTTTGGAAGTAGTCACTAAGCTAAAGTTCCATTCCTAATTTAGTTCTGTTTAAAATATAGCATTCTATCTGCCCCTAGTTTCATGACTGACTTAAAGCATCTAGATTAGAATAAAACAGGAGTAAAAAATGCACACAGATACATTATGTGAAGTATACACAAAAGTGAACCCAAATACCACAGCTTTATTGTGCTTTGGTACCTGCCTGTGTCTGTGTGAATTTTTTGCGTTTTCTACATTCAGTCATCTCCCAACTCTCAGAGCCACTTCATGCTATATTCACCTCTGTGCATTGCTTAAAGAAGACAAGACAGTGATGGTGTTATCAGGCTTGCATGGGCAAAGGCTGGTGCTCTCTCTGCTCACAGCAAAGTCAAGGTAATCTACAGGCAGTGTTCCCATTACAGTGCTGATCTTGCTGAGGCTTATGAACAAAATTGTTTTGGTATGAGTGTAGAGAGCGATTTCCCTGGGAAAGAAGAAAACCCTGGACTAATGCCTCAGGAAACCCCTTTCTAAGTAATGCAGATCATTACCAGAAAGTTCCTAGTTCTTTGTGTTACCATTGGTTAATTTTTGGTGCAGAAATGTTAATATTCCTAATTGTTCTTCCCTATTGGACCTTTCCCTCAGACCCCACCTTAACTTCTCCCCACTCCCGAATGTATAAATAACTACCCCTATCTGAGCCTGGCCTCATGCTTTTTGCCCCTTATTACTGCCTTTTTCCAGTTTGCTCCAAATATAGTGGATGCCTTATTGTTTGTTATTTTTGCATTATTAAAATTCTTTTTCTGGACAACTGGATCAAGGTTGCTTCTCTCTATCAAGTTGCCATCGGGGAATAGTGCTGAGAAAGCTCAAAGGGGTCTGATTGTCCGGGCTGTAATCCTCAGAAATTTCACCTGAGACATTGCACAATTTTAAATTGTTGTTAACAAAGGATTCATTCTAATTTCAGTTTCTTTCTGAATTCTGGAGAACCAAAACTAAGTGGAAAAAAGACAGAGTGTTTATTCACAGTGGTTTCCTCTTCAAGACCTCATTACAAGACCAGAATGGAGGATAAAAATTCTAAGCTAGAATACTTGACACTTCACGTTCCTAGTACAATTACATCAAGTGCATAAGCTTAAACCTACCCAAATAAAGTAAGGGCTGTGAAAGGAATGGTGCTGTGAAAGAGACAATGTAAAATAATCCTTATTTTGTAAAATTAAATACACTTATTAACATAATGTAGAGTAACTTGCTGGGAAGGATGAGGTTACTGGGAGCCTCTTCCATGCCTGTAGCAGCAGGGGTGCCTGAAGGCAGAAGAATGAGAACTGCTGCTGAAGACCACTTAGTGTGATATGCAAAGTGATCACATTTACATTTACATCTGCCAAACATTCCTTGTGTGTGACATTCATGGCAGGTTCTGCTAACAGTTCTGTGCAAGCTTTAATACCCTGCTGAAGGTTCAACAGGTGCTACTATCCATTCAATATTGCCACTTCTTAATAATTTAATGTAAGAATGAGACTATTTAGACATCTTAAAAAAATATAATAATTTGGAGAAAAGATTCCTTCCCTGAAAATATTGAAAACAGTATTTCAATAAACCCAAAGAATGCAGAGATCATAGCGTAAATCAAATGGAAAAGTTACTATTTTATAAAATCCTATGACTTTTAAGGCAGCTGTAAGCCTGTGTATAACTTTGAATGCATGAACTTTTGAAATCGTATTGAAACACTAGATGAAATACTGCTTTGAAAAAATTCTCTGATGGAAACCCATGCAAAGATCTATCTGATGAGAGTCCATCTGGAGTCCCACAGCTTAGTTACAACTGACTCTAAAAAGCACCAGCAGAATCAATACAGCAATTGGGTTTTTGCCTTTATGAAAACTTCGATTACATTCTTTTATCGTGTGGATTTATTTTGCAGAGTACTTTATTCTTGTCCAATTCAGATATGTTATACCAAAAAGTATTTTTATTAAATGAAAACCCCCTGTGACAGTTGCTATGCAGCTACTTTGATGTGGCTTAAACATTATTTTGATATTTGAAAAACAAACCCACTTACCATACATTGTTTTCCCAAAAAGAGATATGGTGCTCTTATGACTTCAAAAATTAAAAGGGACACTGTCTATCTGAGGCGTAGCAATAAATGTCAGATGTTGCTATTAAACAAAGGTTGCCCTTTATGGATCTCATAAGATGATGAAGATGGCTACAGGCAATCTGTGAGATGATTATTTTAAAGCAATTTTAGTCTACATTCTTCATGAAATTAGTATTCCAAGAAGCCTTCTCCTCTTTCCTGTTTTTGGGATCTTTAGAGTGTCCAAGATGTCTTATGTAGACTTTGGCCATACATTTTTTAAATGTATTTATCTGACAGGTGTTCATCCCTCAATTAATTTCATTGTTTGCGATGTTCAGTAACAGCAGCCAAATTCAGAGTTTACTGCTATGTTTTCGTATGCAAATCACTTACTAAAGAAAGGCAAAATTTGGCAAGGCCTGTCTGTTTCTCAAGGCATGGGGTTTTACTGTAGAGTTTGTACTACATAGAATGATGCTTAATTAGTGGTAAGCCAGTGGTGAGTGGAAGGACTATCTTGTGATATTCTCCTCAGCCCACTGCTAAATTAGAGGAGTATAATAGAAGTGCATTTTAAAACACAAACAAATGAATTCTTAAAGTGTACAGAAGATGTGCTTGTAATATTATTTGTATATTAAGTATGATCAGTCTGGAGAAGATCTGGTTCCTTACAGACCAGCTGAAAAAGGACTGTATAGCACATGTAGATTTAAGGCACAGGAATCATCTGACATTGTATACATAAAGTGCAAACCATTAAAATTCCCTGTATGTGAACAGGACTAGAAGGTTGCAAATTCTGCTAGTGCTATTACTAGCACTACTCTTAGTGCTATTGTTAAAGTCACAAAACTGTAGAAAACTAATGGTGAATTAAACTGTTAAGGCATAATAGCGAAGGAGGAATTGAACCTGGTTTCTATTTTTTGTCTTCACAGTCTGTGGATACTGACAATGTTCTGAATTGTCGGCATCAGGCAGCCACAGTGTCTGTGTGAAATCATTCACACACCACCTTCACACAGGCCTGAGAAAGTGGCCTGGGAAAAATAAAGGAGGAACAATAACAATCCTCGGGAAGTGAAAAACCATCAGCAGGTGGTGTTTTTCCAACTTGTTTACTGGCAAGGATGTTTACAAAGAGGTGTAGGCTCAAATGACCAATCATATGAATTGTACCGAAGTACTGTAGAAAAGGAGAATTTGGAAAATAAAGATTGCTCTCATTTTTGCTCTACACTGAGAGTCAATGTCATTACATTCCTGCCAATATTTTCTGTATTTTATTTCCTGCCATGCTACTGTAACTCAGTAGCAACAACAGTCAGTAATTTAGACAGTCTGAGGAACAGTCTATAAATTAGTTTTTCTTGATTTCTTTATGCATTGGAAAGTATTTTTTTCCTCTAATATATGTCCTGGAAAGACAAAAAATATCATCAGGCATAAATATTTTTTTATTAACTTTGAGCTGTCCTTGAGTAGCTTGAGTCCTCCTCAGTTCTAACTTGATATATATAGAATATTTACCACTGTTGCTTAAGAAAAAATAAAAGAGAAACTTTATTGATAAACTCAAACTGACTTTATATTACTCTTTTTATTAGATTTAATTATTTTAACACAAGCTAATTAAATAATTACTTCTTTTAACTGTTTCTCTGTATCAGATTGCTAAGGTTCCTTAAACAGCTGTCTTTTACTGCTCTCATTGTTGAAGTTATGGTATGAGATATAAAATGCTATAAATTGATTCTATCAAGAAAAATTTGTGACTATTCTCAATTTCAGAATTTTAGTGAGGACAAAACACAAATCACAGAATAAAAATCTCTTATTAACCTACTGGGTTCCTTATTGATGCAGATAGCAGTTTCGGGTTAAGAGTATTTTAGTTCCATACTGACAATTGGTTTCCTGCAGATACATTTGACTCAGAATTCTGTAAAAATTGTAATCGCTGTAATCATATATGCTAGAGATAAAATGGAGCAAATTTAGTGTTATTTTGTGATGTCTCCTTTATTTTTACTCTTCATTTTTGTTTTGCCTATGTTGTAGACTCTGTGGAGGAAATTGTACTTATGATTTTATATGGTACTTAATATCATCAAGATGCTATATCAGGATTAGCAACAAATAATAGATGTGCTGCCAGCATTCACCAAGATGAAGGTTATAAGATATAAACATGCATGAAAAAAAAGAATCACTGATAAAGACAATATTTTTTTCACACTTTAAACCATAATATCTAAAGAAACACCATGTGCACTTCATTGTTTCAGGTTTTCTGTCTGACTTATAGCATTCATTTGTTATACACACTATATGAGAATGTCTGTTATTTCTGATACCTAAGGCTTTATAATGCCAGTTTGGTTTCACTTCTTCATTGCAAATTCTCTAAAACTAAAGTTACACTTGTATAGAAAGTTATATATGCATTTTACTAAAAATGGTAAAATATGTGAATAGAGGGACATGAGCAAATGTTCATATCTTTTTCACCTATGATTAAAAGGTATGGAAAAATTATTTCAAAACATAACCGACAGTTGGCCGTATCCTTCAAATTTTCTAAAGCATAAAAAGAGAAAATTATATGTGCCTCTTACCTTATGGTTTCTATTGGTAAATATTTAGAAAACATTAGATCAATCAAAAGACTTGATATTCAAATATATGATTAAGTGTTATGAAGTGTGTTGTTGACAAAACCTTGTAGTATTGTGCTTTGATTGATTAATGCCAGTCACAGATATCTTTCTACAGATTAGATCTGAAACACTAAACTATTCTTTTGTATTTATTTCATGTGAAATTTTTAATTTTTCATAAGTTATGAACTGGATAAAATTCCAGTAAAAATAAAGATTTTTAAAAAGTATTATAAATAACATCAAAACAAAATTTGGTACACAAAAAATATTTCTAGTTTAATCCCAGGTGATTATTGGCTAGCTGTCACCTTGAAAATGTCTGGACTTCCCTTATATCAGATCTGTCTCTAAACTTAACTTGTAAGAAAATAGAGCACGTTGTGTGTCCTATTATTCTGTGTGCTAAATGTGACAACTCTCCTCCACAATTTTGCTATTAACTATTTCTGAAACACCTAGTATTTTTTTCTTCACCGTCCTTTTTTCTTCTCAGGTTATAAAATCCCTGTGCATAAATTTTAAGGCTGGGAATATAGCCAGACTTCTGGCAGATCATTCCAATGCAGTTCAATGTGAAATTGCCATAGCAAATAATATGGCCTCAAGCCTTTAGCTTCCCTAATTGGGCCATATGAGATCATAATGCCCTTTTGTCAGGGCTTATTATTTTAAAGTGTGAATATAAGGAGAAAGTCATCAGGATTCATTTTGATTTTATTTAATTTGTCTTGAGTATTGTCAGAGAGCACTGAATAATTCAGTTTTAGGTCCTTGGGGAACAGACCTTACCATCTACATAACAAAAAAGTAATTTTTAAGATACTTAGAATATTAGGCATTAAAAATTCTGAGATAGAAATGTGAATATTAAGATGTTTAGAATTTATACATCTCTGATATATATAACTAGTGTAATGAATATTGCCTTATATTTTTAGGTAGTCACAACTAACTGTTTAAAATAAAAGTATAGCTTTTAAAAATTTACCATCTAATTTTAGCTATAGAATATTTAGATGATGAACAATATGCATTTTTCCTAAATGAATTAATGAAAATCTGTATTCCATGAATGAACACTATGTGGATATGTAGCAATTGTCCTCTGAAGTCTTTAAAATAACAATACAAATAACCTCATATGTCAAATTGTTCATTAGACCATAGATCTAATAAATATAAACCTACAGGATATTTGCTGTAATATTTTTGGACAAAAAGTAAGAATACTTAAGTGTAGGTGTTTCCTAAAATCTGATTTTTGTTATGCCTTATGCTGGCAGTGCCATTGGCACAGGGGAGCTCTGATCAAGTGTGCTGTAGAGATGTAGAAGCCTCTCAGTGTTCTTGATGCAGCTCATGCCGACATGTGCTGCTCATCAGGAGCAACATACTCAGCAAACTGTACTGGAGAATACAAAACAGATATAAATTATTTCTTGGAATCATCTTTTAGTAGAGACTAACATGGCTTTGTCAATAATTATAATATTGGCACAAAAATTCACAACAATACACTTTATTTTGAAATCTGTTGAAGCTCAAATGTTGTCTAAGATTGTCAGCTTGTCTGATCCTTTTTCCTTCAATTGTTTTCTTATAAAAGAAATATTTCTAATATATATGAAAATAAAGTGCCAGGAAATGGTGTACGGTAATCACTGAGTCATGGACTATGTGTCTGTAGGAGTAGGGAATACAGATTATATTGCCCCTGTTACTTGCCCCTGATAATACAGCTGAGGCCCTGATGAGTCACAGCTATATCAAATCAATGAAGATAAGTGTGATAACAGAGAGTGGGTTAGCTGGTGAGGGGGATCAGAGAGAGAGAGAGATAGAGAGAGAGACAGCGAGAGAGAGACAGAGAGAGAGACAGAGAGACAGAGACAGAGACAGACAGACAGAGACAGACAGAGAATATGTTGCTGTGAGATCATTCTGGATCTGGCGTTATATCCCGTTGTTGGAACCTGCAGTCCCAGTCTAGCTGGGTAAAAGCCTGCAGTCAGAGTCTGCAAACCAATACCTGCAGTCATAGTTGAGCAGGAAATAACCAGCAGTCAGAGGCTGCAAGGGAAACCTACAGTGGAGTTTTCTGCAGCCAGTCAGTGAATAGTTGGAGTCAGGGTGGCTGAGCTGTAAAGAGAAATAAACCAGGACACTTTTCATGCTGTGAGAAAAAAGAAGTCTGTCTCGGCTCATTTCTACCCTCTAACAAGAGAGCTGCTGCAACATGTATCAGCTGATCAGAGAATATAGAGAAAAGGCACAGCAGGAATGGAGAGGAATAGAGTGACAGAATGCTGGAATAAAGAATCCTCCTGATCCTGTGGAGTGAGGAAATGAATACAATGGAGCTACACTCCAACATTTGAATAAAGCAGCTAAAGCTGAGTGCTGCACAGACATTTTGTCATTCAGTGCAGGAGAAATAAAACAGTAAACGCAGCAAAGGAATCTAGTGAGAAATTCAATGATGAGGAACTGGGTTCCATAAAGCAGTTATCACAGTAGATGAGGTGAAGATCACTGTACTGTCATTAAGTGTGGATAAGGGCTGCCAAAAAAATTCCAGCATTGGCAGTAGATATGCAGCAGAGGTCAAAAGTAGAGTTCTGAATTTCAGGCTAAAGGAGACAAAATTCAAAAGTGACAGGAAGCCTGTTATGATGACTAACATTTCCTACTTTTTAATCAAGCAAGAGTGTTGGTAGTGAAAGAATGATGTTTTACCAAGCAATCTTACTGTGTTTGAAAGAGGAAGATATACTGGAACAAGAGGTCACTTGTCATGTAGCTGGGAATGGGTTCTGAGCCAGAGAAGTAGTAGCTGTGGAGGTCTGAGACTAAGCATTAACAAATTACTATCAGATAGGAGGTGGTCTTATGACATAGTTTCAGATCACAGTCTTGGATTTTTATATTTCTCGTTCTACAGAGAAAATATAAATTGACATGCCAAAACACCAATTTTTGTAACAGTGAATAAACTGTGAGCAGGAAGGCCTGCAGCATTCCTTTTCTTCAAAGGAGACGGATATGTGCAAATATCAATGTGTTTCACGATTCAGTACATAATAAGGCTATAAGGAGTCCTTTAAACATTAATCTGAGCTCCTGTGACAGTGATAAAATTATATCAAGCTTGAATATAAAATTAATTCAAATAATTAAGTCTTCCATCCTCCATTAAGCAAGGGAAGAAAAAAAATTCCAAAACGAGAACAGGAATGATCAAGCCAGAGTCAATGTCTGGAGTTTTTGCAACAGCAGGTGATTTATTAGGGAATTTAAGGATTATTTTGCGAAGAAGGGAGTAAAGGGAGAATTTAAAAATTAGATGCTTTGTTTAAATTTTAAGAAATAAATCTCTGGTTGAAAGGGATGTTGAAGAATGTGGTTATTGTGTTATTTAAGTAATTAAATTAAGTAATATTTTAAAATATAAATGTGAAATGCAAACTGTTCTTGCATCAAAAAGAACTTCATGGTGTATATGAAAGGATGCATAGTTCTTCCACAGGAGCAGAGAGCACTGCCCCTGGCACAGGTCTCCCAGCAAGCCCTGATAGAATGTCCCCCTCAAACTGCTGCTTTTATAAGCCAGGCTTCCTAACTCTGGCACAAGAACATGAAGAGCCAGGAGCAGATGGCTGCAGTTTTGCTGAGATGACAATATCCATCCTGTAACTCTGTGTGTGGCTGTATCCACTTTCACAAGATGGTACATTCCCCTGGAGATATTATCACTGTTTCTGACTTATGCTGGACTAATGGCTGTCATCAATATCTGGTCACTACTGTGGCTAAGCTTTCCTTTTCCCTGCTACTGGAAAGACTTGGAAGGCCATGATTATCTGGAAAAAAAAATCACTATTAATAAACTCCCTATTTTATAGGGTTATTAATTTCCATGACATTTTGCATGTTTGTTTTCCTGCTCAAGTAAAAATATCCTGAAATGAATATTAACAGGAAAAAACCCAGGCAATAAGGGCTAGGTGCACTGTCCTTACCAAGTGTGAAAGATGAAAAGGGAACAATTAATCAAGACAGACATGGTTTGGGTTTATATTTCACATGTCTTATTTTCATCATACTTAACCGTGGGATTCTACCTGTAGAATATCATAAAGAAAGATATTAATTTCCATTTCAAATTGTAGAAAAAGAGAAAAGCAATGATGTGATGTGTCTGAAACATGCTTTGAGGGAAGAAAAGGAGTTTTGTCTAACCAGTTGCATTCCAGTCTGTCACCTACCAGCCTGGGAGCCTTTGGACTGTGATACTGGTAGCTGTACCAGAAATGAGGGGCATTCAGAATAGAAGGAGCATCAACATTTATGATGGCTATTTTTCAGTCAGTAGGAGGATGTATCAAGTGTTGTAGAAAGGAGGATGTTACAAGTGTTGTAGAAAATCTTTTTTCATGCTATGAAAATACTGACCATATTCTAGGAGGCACCAGTCAGCCTTTGTCAGCCATTTTTATACTGAGAGGAAGTGACTGTTGATTATTCTACCATCATCTTTAAAACCCTATGGAGAAGAGTGAATGTGGATGTCAATGTGGCAGCTGTTTAGACTAGAGACTTGCAATAGGAGGAAGCTGTATTTTAAAGCACCACTTTTATATATCTTGGAACAACAACAATAGTTGTATGTACAACTATTACAATGATTTAACATCCATGTAAGCCTTTCCTGCAGTCACTGCATAACACAGTTTCTATCTGTGAATTATGGACATTAAAAATCCATTTTCTCCTAGGCTAGCTGTTGTTTCCTGTTTGAAAATATTCTTTCTGTATTTCCCTCAAATAGATATGTCTTGTCATGAAAACTTCCCAAAGCTTCAGCAAACTGTGAAGAAGCCTTTGGTTAAAGACATTAATAGGTTTTTGAACAAATGTACTAGATTGCTGAAAATTATACAAGAGAAGAATATTAAAATTCAGCTTCAAAGCAACTAATACAGAGTATTTTAAAGGGAAATAATGCTTAAGTACAATCACAGGATTTCTTTCCTAATTACAAAATGGTTCATCCAATAATTAAATATGCTCCTTTTGGGAAGCACATGGAAGGCCAGTAGATCACATTCTTTTATATATAATCATGCTTATATTTTCTGAGTGTGCCTGAGGGAATAGTTTGTCACTTATTTATTTTAAATATTCAATATACAAAAATGACCATGTACTTCTGACTTACTAAAAAAACCCCAAAAACTGTATGTAATTCAAAGTTTCAGTATATCCATCTTCTGTGTTTAATGAAATGTGAAATCTACTTGCATGATATCACAATTACTGCTAGGACTCTTTTTCTATGTGTCTGTGCACACCTGGGTGATCATACACACACACTGGTGCAAAAGAGAACAGATATGGAAACCCCACTTCCAGGTTTGCACTTGCTTGTTCTACAGAAGTAGAGCCCAGTCAGTCTTAGTTTCCATGTATGACAAGATGTGTCATTGTTTTAAGCTTAACTGGAGATGAAGCCCCAGGCAGCTGCTCCCTCCACCCTACCCTTCCCCTGCTGCCCTGGTGGAATGGGGAGGGAAAGCAAAATAAAACTTGTAGGCTGAAATAAGAACAGTTTAATGATTGAAAATAAGGTAAAATAAAATAATAGTGGTAAATTATAATGGCAATGGTAATGAAGAGGGGAAAAAAACAGTGATGCTCGATGCAATTGCTCACCACCCCCTCACCAGTGCCAGACCTCCCTTCCTGAACCAAGAGCAGCTGCCTTTGTGGGTAAGGCCCCCAGTTTATATACAGAGCATGACCTTCTATGGTGTGGAATATTCCTTTGGTCAGTTCGGGTCACCTGTCCCAGCTGTGCTCACTCGCAGTTTCCATTGTGTACTTCCTCACTGGCAAAGCATGAGACAATAAAAAGTCCTTGATTTAGGATAAATGCAACCTAGCAAGAAACCAAAGCATCAATGTGTTACTAATGCCATTCTTATTCTCATTCCAAAATGCAGCACTGTAACAGCTCCTGAGAAAAAAATACTGAGTCTGAAAGTTCTAATGTTCCCATTTTTTTTTTTGTCTCCACACAGGTATTGCCTCAGGATCTTCAGGTTAATGAGATTATGAAATATATTTATTCTTTGCATTTGGTTCATGGTTGTTCTGGCTGCTGCATTGACTTACAAATCCTTATAAGTATTTATATACTTGTTAATAATTTCAGGACTTGCTGAAGTAAGTAGCACAAGCCTCCAAAAGAAGCAGCTTAATTTATTTTTTCTCAAACAAAAGAAGAAAAGTTGGAGGTTTTAACACCTGGGGGATTGAGAGACATTTTCTTATCACTGAGTTTCTGGAAAGAGCAGAGTACAAACCCCATGCTTCTTGTGACTATAAAACACATACTTCTTGGGATGTTTCTTAAAATATTTGGTGTGTAAATTTGCAAATTTAAATCTGGGTGAGATAGACACTTGAATGTTACGGAAAGTCAAGTACTGCTGATTGGGCTGTGTATTAACTTTATTAAGAAAATAAAGAAATTCGAAAAAATTTCTTTGCTTCAAATTTTATTTTATCCACTACTTTTAGGCCTATCGGTCCTTCATGGATTTAAAAGAAGATGGAGGTATCATACATGTATTCTATTAGGAGGGAACTTTAAATTTCTTTTGTGCTCATAATGGCTTAGAGTACATTTGCAAAAACATCTTTAGGCTTGAGAAAATATTGTAGTAGTGCTTGTCTGTAGTCTACGTACTGAAGCTTCTCGAATCTGTTTTTAAAAACATGAATGTACATGGCCTGTTACAGCAAATTTAATTTAATGTGGGTTGGATTTTTTTTTAATTTATTGCTTGCTCTTGCTAAGAGGACAATATTAGGGACAAAACTAATGCCATATTATTCCCTCATAAACAAATGAAAGCATAAAATGATATCAAAGATGGAGAGCTGGCACAGACAAGTGGACTGGGGAAGCTAAACTCATAAAAGAAACCAGAAGTGATTTTGCAAAGGGAAAGATATTTTTATAGGAAACATTGATTTAACCAAGGTTATTGTAGCTATCCATCTTCATTACTACCATTGCAACCTTCTTTTTCTTTACTCAGAGGTTCAAAAGCTAGTCCTGAACCTCTTTCTGATTGCATTAATGTCCAAATTATTTCAGTTTTTGACTTTAGGAAACATATATTCTAAAGTGACAGCAAACTGGCCATGTCTGCAGTCTGCTATTGTGTATAGTTTCCTTTGAATTATTTTGCAATGCCATAATCTCCTGACCATCCTCACCTGGCTTGGTATTTAAAAGTTTGTGTGACTTATTGTCATTCTCTTTCCTAAAAAGGCTCTTCTACTGAAAGCTGTGTCTGTAGCCATCCTTTCTCAGTGGTGGGCTCATTCTCTCGTTCCATAAGCAAAAAATGAGAACAAGTTTTCTCTATTCAATTTGGGTGATTTCTCTATTCTTTTTATTGCAGAGAGAATGGAAAGGAAACAATGCACAAAAAGAGGGAAACAAGACATCATGGGATGCACTTGGCAAAGCATCGCTCTTCCACCGCAGCTGTGTGCAATTGTACTAAAGATACCATCAGCTTCATAAAAAAAAATAATGGACATTTTTCCTTGTTACCAGCTGAAATTCACTTATGGGGAAAGTAACTAAAAGAAACTGACAATAGAGGCCATTTAACACAGGGAGCAGATTTGTAGTGTTTTGGCACACAGGACACCTCACCGTCAGTCATCTGGAAAATTTTTGCCAGCTGATAATAGGCTTTATCCCAATTGGGGTTTTGTTTGCTTTGTTGGAGTGTGGGTTGTTTTTGTTGTTTGGTTGGTTTGGGTAGGGTTTTTTTTTTCCTTCTTTTATTAAATGTGTAGAAGTTATGCTACATGGTCCTCTTTGGGACGTTTAAAATGTAAAACTTTTTATAGAGAGAAACTTATGTGTACACCAATTCCTGTTTGAATTTGCATGGGTTTCATAATCATTTCATAAACATTTCTGTAATTTGATTATTATTTGAGTGCAAGAGATGATAGATTTGCCAGGATATTTATGAATGCTTTGGTACATATGTATTTCGGAAATGGCTCTTTGCAACATGGGAAATTGCAAGCATAAGAAAGTAATGGGGTTCAGTCATTTTTCCTTGATTGTTTTAACTTGTTTCTTCCTCACTAGGTCCTTCTAATTGAGAAGTAAATTTTGGAGTGAGAATTTGAGAAGAATAGGAATGAACATTCATTTTATTTGAGCAAAATGAGAAAGTTCATTTTGTGAAGCTTTACAGCCAATAGTATCATTTGTGACACCACACAGTGAATTCAATGGGAATGCAGGTACCTAAGATGGATTCATATTTTTAAACACTGCTGATTTGGATTCTCTGCAATTCTTTCTCCTTAGAGACAGAAATAGAAATTGCTTAAACAAAGAAATTCTTAAGGAAAGATTTTTTTTAAAAAACAGTTTTTCCCTAGGGAACAATTTCATGTTGTGACCTTCTTAATGTACAGAATTTTGTGAAGTTTCGAAAGCTTTTTAGACCATAATTACAAAACCATGTTTGGGTAAATTATTTCTGTTTTACATTTGGACTGGATTCATGAGACTACACAGCACAATTGCTGCACTAAAAGTTGCTTTTCACTCTAGAAACATTCATATGCCAGCTGGACTGGGACAGCTTAGTAAACCTTGTCTTTCAGTAGTGAGCTTGAAAGTTATTGGATTCACAGTGTCCTAAAGCATAGACAGTATGATACCTTTTAGTGTTCCATACTATTCTGAGGAATGTAAATGTTATATTCATTCCAGCATATATTACTCTTGTCTACTGATACCACTTGTTCTCTATATATTCTTATTTTTTCTTGTTATCACAGGATGTTAACACTAACAGGAAGCATAATCTATACTTAGGAAAGCATTAGAAGAATGAGCTACAGTAGCAATGTACAAGAAAGCTCAGGGGCACTTTACTAACATAAAAATTAATTTAAAAAGACTGAGTAAAGTTTTTTTTCTTTAATTAACTGAATTATGATGATGAAATCAGACTCATATTTCTTCTTGGATAATTTAGTGAAGAGCGGGGATTTTTATCACCTGGAATCAAATGTTCTCTGTGCTGGAATCACACACTTCAGTCACTTTGTGCTGGAGACATGCCTTTGCACAGAAAACTCCTCTGTCCTTGTTACTGTAAGAAAGGACCTGCTCAGCTAGTGAAATACACTTCTTTATACATTTTTGTGCTCAGCAAAATCTGGAGAGAGATATATTATTAAGTACAAAGCCACTGGGTCTTGATCCTGACCTGAACATAAATGTTTTGCTAGTATATAACACCACCCCTTCCTCATGGTACAACTAGGATTAATTAAATGGGTCATTCATATTCCTTAAGAAGGGACAATCACCTTCTTATGCAGGGCAGAATGTGAACCTTTACTCACCCTGATGTACTCTGATGAGTACTTTCTAACATTATTGACTTCTGTGAATAATTGCAGAGGTAAAGGGTTTTGGGTCCAGCATTTAAGATGTGTTATTGCCTTTAGTTTCACTTCTGCCAACTGGAACTGAGATCCAAAATATTTATAGAGAGAATGTTTTTTGATTGTCCTTTACCCTTTTGAGTTGCTATAACTGGTCCTTTTAAGGAGAAGCATATACTTTTTTATTTTACTACAAAATATCCTTGTTATGCAATTATAACATATATGCAAAAAAAAAAAAAAAGAGACCAAGTTTATGGAGTAATTTATATACTTGGAGCAATACTCTAGTCTGACTAGAGTCAGTAACTCTAGTCAGAATTACTTTAACAACTTTTATATGAAAACTTTTCTCCATAGATTTATAAGCAACGTGGTGTGGAAATCATTACTTTAGCTTATTTTAAGCTTTTTTGATAAAAGTGAAAATGATTTTAATTACATTAACCTTTTCTATCTTTATGATCTAAATACAGAAATTGTTTTTTAAAACAGCTTCCAAGATTTTTACTTTAGGTTTTTCTGTGAAGCTTCAAATGAACTACTTTTATATTGTAAAAAAACTTGACACTGTTGCCTAAAGCATGGGCTTTTTTTGCAGATGTTAATTATCTAAAATGCCTAGATTTGTGTGCTTGATGATGTAAGCAATTATTTCTGGTGTTTCAGAGGGATATTCCTAAGTATATGTTCCCTAAGTAGGAGCCATACCTATTTTATTCAGGGATGTATTTCCATGGTATTGTGCTTTGTGGTACAAATAAAAATTTCTGAATGAATTTCCTTATCTTACTGGTGGTAGTTAGTTGAAAGGTGCCATGGGTATGAGGTATGTTCCCTTACCAGAGATTTTTGGTGAGGGCTTTACAAAAGAAACTTTCTGAAACTGAGGTGACTCTGGCAAAAAAATGACATACTAAAACCTAAATATTTTTGAGTGGATTCTGCTCAAATCAAATCTCAGACCATTGTGGGGTAGGAAGGAGAAGGCATATAGAAGGACCTGGTGTAGAAGCAATGGCCAGGACAGGGTAATGGGCAATGGACCTACCCATAGTTTCAAAAATGTAGAAATTTGTAACCAGTGCATTTATAAAAATAAACTTCTGCACATTTTAGTGCCTGTGCACTGGTGCCATATTCAAACTGATGTCTCCACACTAGATTTTCACAAATATATTTTTTTTCATATGTCCTATATGGTATTAAGTAGGACTTCATACTTCAACCAAAACCTTTGTGTCAGACAGAAAGTCTGAAAAAATTAGAGAAGTTTGGTGGCTGAAGTAATCTATCATGATTGAGTCAGTTCTCTAATGTTGAAAGAATGAGTGCAGAAAGGATACTTGTTCCTGGTCCTCAGAAAAACAGTGACCATGGTTTTCTGCCACTTAATTTGATAAGGATGGTAGAGGAATTGTAACACTATTATAATTGCACATGTAGAGAATAGTTAAACCACCAAAATGTCCTCTCAGATCACTTTGGTGAACTCTTTAGATCCACTTCTGCATAAGTCTTCATTGTTTGATTATCAATACAACAGTTTCATTGTAAATGACAGACTTTCTTTGCAACAGTTGTAGGTAAAAATCAATCTTCACTGATGTTCTGCTTTGTCATATATAGGATATTATGTTTATTTTCAGTTGAGCATAAAAGGAAATGTGTCAGTATCTCTAGATATGAACTGATGTAAAGACTGAGGTTCTAGAGTTGGCCATTGCCCTCATTCTTGAAAGGTGAATCGTCACATAAACTTCAACACATATTTCAGACCAGTTTTCTCACCTTATGCTACACATGTTGTTGGCATTTTATTTAGTACTTTGCCAAGAGCTACATTTGCCATGTAGCCTTGAGCTATACTCTCAGAAATATCAGATGCTTTTTATGCGTAATACAACTGTATCTAAATTTACAAATGTACATTGGGCAGCCTGATTCACAAGTACAGACATAATCCAGTAGTTATAATTTGTGCTCCACTTTTCCTCTAAATCTAATGGATCTTGTTCTTTGTAAATGTAAAAATTGATTGAATTACTACATTACAAGAAAAAAGTATGTTCATAGAATGTGGAATGTACTGTTGTGATGCCATCATAAAGCTTATTTCTCATATCTATTATTTTGTTTTATGAGAGAAAGGTCAATTTTAAAGATTCCCTGAAGAAAAGCAAATAAATATTACTGGACAACTGGTAGTTAATCCTTGTGAAAGTGCAATGTTATCTCCTCCTTTTGCAGTTACTTAGATGATAGAATTTGAGCTGTCATTTTAACTTGAATAAATGAGTAGCCTTAGAGGAATCAGCAAGTGGAAATACTTTGAAGACTGAACCATCCTATCATGAAATATACATGTTTAGTCAAATAATTTTTAGAAAAGTAAATAAATAATAACAATAATAAATTACAAATATTAATAATAAAAATAAATTTAAAAAGTAGTAAACATTTTGCATTGTCTTATCACCAAGTTCATCAATCCTCTGGTTTATCTTGAATTCCCTTAGGCAAAGAAAGATGTAACATAATTTCTTTTCTCAAGAAAAACAAAGTTTGACATAATTTATCTCCTTAAGAACTCACATTATGATACTTCAATGTTATACAGATGCAGTGGTCTTATGTAGTACAGACAATGAGAATATTTTATGATATGTGACCCTTTAACATGCGTATTCATATCCTCTACAGGAAGAAAAATTTTAGCCTTTTTTGTCTTCCAGAGAGCTTGTGTCTGGATAAAAATTATGGCATGGTGGGGTAAACGCACAGAAGTGTTGTGATGCTTGACTGAAATGTGCTTTTCTGCAAAAAGTACCTGTGGGGTGCCATGAAGGAGGTATTTCTCTGAAAGGGCAATTCACAAAAAAATGCAACCTGAAGAGAAATTCATAAATGCTGGTCAATGGGAAGTGAAAGGAGGAATTTACGGAGGACAGTATATTCCAGTAGGTGGGATTGCATAAAATTCGTGGTTTTCTATGTATTTCTGGGACTAAGCTACTTAATGTTATAGTTAGGGATTAGAGAATTGAATCTCTTGCAGAGATGTGTGGTGGGATATGGCTATCTTAATGGCAACCCACAATTTTGAAATCAAGATCTGCATCCAGAGAAGCAGGAGTCCTCTTCGAGTTTTGCTCCATGGATAATGTCTACATGATCTAACAGTGAATTGCAGATTAAAACTACAGGAGGTCTTGGCTTGCCAAACTGTTATCCTACTCACTTTCTAATATGCAGAAAAACACTGGGGCTATTTAAGTTTGCTTAAAAATGCATTTGCTGAAAAATGCAAGATAGTTTCAAAAGAAATGTGTATGCATTTTCTATTTATGGATGCAGAAAAAACCACAAGAATTAGTGTAAAGTGCTTTCTAGATTGTAAGAAAAGATACAGAAGCTGGAATGGCAGATGTAATCACCAAAGACAAAAGAATCCTAATGATGTTGTAGAGATGCCTGAGAGGAATCTTTGCTCTAAAGGGAGAGTGCTAGCAGAGAGATACAATGAACCACCAAATAAAATAATGCAGAGGTGAAAAATTATGTAAGGCAGTGAAATGTTAAAACAAAGAGATAGGAAAAAGAATAAAGAAATAAATAGACAATAATTTAACCTTGATATTCACAAACCTCATTTTGTTCTATTAAAAAAGTGGTGAAATAAATTTAAAAAGTGTGCAGTGGACTTAGGAGAACGACTGACCACAAGCTTTTAAAGAAAGGAAGGAAAGGAATGAGGGAACTAAGTAATTATAGTTAATTGCAGGTAGGTGTTTGAGTCTTAGATTGAGGAAATGGAATACTGGAGTCTGCATATCAGCAAAATGATATCACAGTAATACTTCTGGAAGTCTGAAAGAAAATATTTGCAATGTGAGTGAAGGATTCACGCAAAAATCCCTGATAATTTAAGACCATTTCTGGACCAAAAAAGGCCTTTTATGCTAGGGGTAACGCAGGTGAAAAGAAACCATTAATGCAGTATCTAATGCACAATGTAAATGAGTATATAGATAACTTGGTAAACAGGCATTGAGCTTAGAGAGTTCATACACTAAAGCACATGAAAGTAGAAGTAAATAAAATTAACAATAGTATTAGATAACATTAATTATGATTCTAATGTTGAAAAAATAGCTGTAGTCCAGGTGCAAAGCTCCCATATACAGATTTTTGTGATAGCAAAATCTATGCATGAAGCAGACATTTATTAAAAAGTAGAAACTTGAAGAAATGCCAGAAATTTATCTGAGATGCAAAATAAAACGGGAACCTTGCTGAAGTTCCAAGGGTGAAGATGAGCATTCTTTCTTCTTTATAATTTAGACCTGGGTTATTTGTTAGTTGCTATCAGGAATACTGGGCAAATTAAAGAACTATTTAGCTATAGTCAACATAATAAAACAGAAACAGAGACCATGAATGAGAGCACATGTTCACTGAAGGGGGAAGGCTCAATTTCTTACACATAAATTGAGTAAACAGTTTAACTGTAAAAAGTTGTTTGAAACTGTTGCTAAAAAAAAAACAAAACCTTCTCAGTTGGACAGTAGCTGTTGACATTTATAGAAGAAAGACCTCAGGCCAAAATTGCTTTTCTGTTGTCCTGCAAAAGCACATTCAGAGCTGCTGAATTGTAAATAATACTTCCTCCTTTGTTTAGATTATGCAAGAAATCTTTGGTACTGTTGACTATGTAATATTAACATGAGGCACAGTGTGGGTTCTCTTGCAAAGCAACAGGAACTAATAAAAAGCACGTAAGAATATTTCTTTAAATACAACCAGTAATTAGACAGTAATAAGATACATATCTCAGGGTTTTTCTCACAGTTATGACCTTTGATCCCAACCCAGGTTCATAACACATCTTGCTTTTCTACTTGAAAGATATCATAAGGCTTTTTGGGTCATTTAAAAATCACAGTGATGGGGACAAGGGGGACTAGCATAAACACATGAGTCTGGCTTCATTCCTATTTCAATTAACTTGTTCTTTTATTTTAAATAAAACCCAGAAAATTAACAATAAAACAGAAAATTAATCCAGGGGTATCTTGGGCATCCCAGTATCTGTCTGATTCTTTGGGAAAGCAGAAGACACAGTTTCTGCCCACAGCTCCAAATAAGGTCAATCCAAAAGATTTGAAGCGACCTCATCTCTTTACCCGTGTGAGTAGCTGGCTATAGAACAGCCTTGTTGGAGCACAGTTAAAAAGGAGCTGGAGAATGCACAGCTCTGAAGCTGTGGGGTCATAGAGGCAGGAGAGCTGATGACTATGCTTGATTTCAGAGCCAAAATCCCTTTGATGACACTGATCTTCTCTTCACAAGTGTTTCCCTCTTTTTCCCATCTCCTCTGTGGTCTACTGGGTGATGCAATAGCAGCAGTACTGACCTTACCTTCCAGCAGCTGCAGGACAGACAGCTGCTTCTGGTGGCCTTGGCTAACACTTAGCCGGACTGAGCCATGTCTCCTGACAAGCCAAAGCAGCACTTCAGTGGATAGATTGCTCCTATTCCTCTTATCACTATCAGTTTGCTGTCTGTTATGTCTCCCTATGGAATTCATTATGTTGGTTATCAATACAGGTGAACAAACATGCAATTTTACTCTTCCCCATTTAACCTTAACAGAAGCTGACAATCTTCCTTAAAATTAGACAAGTGTCTTGCAGAAGGTTAATTTTGAAATGTCATGGGAATACAGGGAGATTGTGTATGACTGAGTGCTTGTTATGCAGAAAGCTTGACAGGAAGTTGTAAAGGAAGCAAACAAAACAGATTGAAAGAAACTGGATTGGTAAGTACAAAAGCTGAAATGGAAAAATAAAAATTAGTTTTAAGACTTTGTCCAAAAGATTGACTCTAGTTTACAGCATGAATATATATAAGCTCATCTTCATCCTGGAAATAGCTATGAAGATGCAATTTATGCTTTTAAAATTTTGACAGGATTTATCCATCACTGGTGTATTTGTCCAGCACGGGTGTCCATCACTTGGTACTTGAGTTGAAAGCACTGCAATAGTGCCTCTCTCTATTGTTCCAACTCAGAATTGTTTCTGTATTCTTGTGCATGTTGTCCAGTGCAAAATAAATGATCCTGTAATAGGGATTATGACTCTCCCTTTGAAAGGATGTCTTCTGCTTCTGACATTTTCATATTTATGGTATTTAGCCCAGATTTTCTACACTCAGCTTCGTTTGAAAGTCTAGGATAACTCACGTGCACGAACATTCGCACCAGTCATAGAAATCCTACAATTTTAGAAATCCCCAAAATTAACATCCAGTAGACAAGAGAAGAGACAGAGGAATAGAAAGGAAAATATTTGTGATTATCAGTTATCTGCAGTCTCAGAAAATTAATAAAAACAGATTCCTTTGAAACACTGCTAAGAAGAAGCAGTAGGGGTTTTTTTGCCACATTTTGGCTGCGACCTTCTGGATCAGCAAATATGATCTGAGGTTGCAAATTCTACTTAATGCCTTTACAGAAAAGCATAGGGCATAAGCCAAGAAATAAAATGTAATACTGTAGGGATTAAAAGATCTAAGGATGAGAATACATTTACTTTCACAAGAGTATTAATATTCTGGAGCATAGTGAGAGATCTATGCACTTAGAATAAAATTCTGTTCTAAGGAAAAGCAATAGCATACTTTAACGTAGGTTATAGAAACCTCTTTTTCCTTAAGATAGCCCTTTTAATCTGTTTTCTTTTTGTTCAGGGGTGCTAGGATTTTCAGACATGAAGTCAAGAGGCTGGAAGTGTCTTCATGCTGTTGGGCCTCAATAAATAAGTGTGAAAATATGAGTGTAATTTTACTTAGAATGGTGGCAAATTTATTTAAAGTGCTTAAATATTTTTCTCAGAGGTCCTAGTGGTAGAAATAGTATGAAAATTTGTCTATATAAAGATAGAATGATAGATAATTTATACAGATCAACTGTATTTATTATATAACAGAACTTTTTTGTTTGCATTCCCTTATTGGGTAATAAGTCATGTTTGGGATAAGCAAGGCATATCCTATATTTATGCTTATGATTTTATATACATGCCTGAAAAATGTACTTTAAATCGGTATGTGATCCCATTCTAGTCTGAATTTTTTTATGACAGACAATTTTTTTCCTCCGTGTTTCACAGTAATATTACATTTGTTCATTTTATGCCAGCTGCTCATGATGGAAGCAAGCAGTGAAGTTCAGATCCTCTTGGGGATATTTCTGGAAGAATTGAACTGTGGCTTTCACCTTCAACTATGATGCAATTACTATTTCAAGGAAATTAAAATTCCCCTACCCACTTCTACATGTGCTCACCAGTAGTCAGTATTCAGTCACAGAACAAGTTTAATAGAAAAGGAGAAGGGAAAAAATCCAAATACATACTTAAGCCACTAATCTTAAATATATTTGCAATTTTGTGCAGCAGTAAGGTTTTAGCAGAATGGGGCCTGGCTGTGGCTTACAGGAAAGCACTGTTCCAAAGCAGTTATCATGCAATTTTTCTCACATATCTCTGACAGTAAAAACCAGACCAAAATTCCTGTACTGTCAACACTGGAGGACGTGGGACCAACTTTAAGTAAGGACTGGCAGTCATTGTAAGGTGTTTGGTCACTCAGACAAGTAGAAAATGCTCAAATACTATTTCTGAATTTCTGGTTGAAGTGCTGTATCTTCCAGTGCGTCATGTCAAGTCATTTTGTAGCACATTTTCTAACAGAATGTGACTGATGCTATGCCTCAGAAACAGAAATAACTGACAGTGCCTAATCTAATTTATGAAAACATGACCTTCAGAAGATGTACTTTGAGATATATGACATGTAATATTTTCATATACCCTTTCCTTTCATTTCTGTCGACCTGACTGCAGACTTTTCTTAGGGGCTTGTCCCTCATAACAATGTATTTGGTGTCATTCCTTTTCAGAAATATCTTTTAATTTCCACAGTCTTTAAACCAAGATTTTAATATTTTCCATGTTGCAATAACTTGAACCATTTATCTTGAATATTTAAGAAATTGGGAAGTGGAATTCTTAATTTTTTCTTTAGAACTATAAAAGTTTAGATGCGATAAACTAGACTCATATAATCATTAAGATATGACTGTGTTCTCTGCATACAGTTTTCTTTCATTCACACTTGTAAGTTGTTATATCTTTAAAGAGTTCTTTAAAAGTCTCAATGAGCATGGTAAATCAATTCATAAACTATAGAAGTTTTCTAAGGATTTGGCTTCAAAGGGAAACAAAATTAAAAGAGTCTTGGTTAATATACTTGATTCAACTGTATTATGCTTATCTTTTATCATCTTAATATTTTGTAATCTTGAAAACAAGTTAAACTATGTCCTGTCACTTGACATAAAATTATGAATAGGTATGTTATTAATAAAATGAGATTATAAGCACTCAAATATTTCAGTCATACTGCGTCCTTTAGTTTAGTCTTTGATATAAGCTGATCAGTGCAACTTGTTGGTCACAAATTATTTATTCATGATTTTATAACTATAAATAATGAAATTTAAAATTTTTCATTAAAAAGAAAAAAACTTCCATTAAATAATGACAAAAGATATTATTATATATTTTGGACTTTAGTATAATTTTTTTAATCTGAACATAAGATAGTGTCAATAACTGAGCATGTTATTTTGACAGTTGCACTGGAATACCACATTCAAGATTATAGTGGCTTTGTTGATCTTCCTGTGAGAGAATTATTTTCTGCATTGCTATAATGTGCTGTTGTGCAATAGTTAGAACTAAGCTTTATGAAATATCACCCTGAAGGTCAAAAATAATTCTGTTATGAATTTAAAACAAATGTTTGAAGGCAGGAAAAGAGGTTTGCAAACATACTGCTCTGTCCCCTGCAAATCCCATGAGCTTCTCAACTGCTGACTCCTTATCTTAACATGTAACATAATAACCAATTACTGTCAATGTGACCAGACCCATCAGACTTCTATTGCATTAACCTTATGAACTGGTTCAAGAGAAATGTAATCAATCCATTGCTAAATTAATTACTAATTTTAAAGTTATCATTAAATATTATGATTCCAAAATTGGCATCAATCATGTGGTTAAGTATCGAATTAGGTTTCAAGAAAGGCAAAAGAGTAGCAAGCAAAGGATTTCATTATATTCATTTGCTTAGAGCACTGAGAGGTCATAATTTTAACCTTGTATGGGTCCAAACCATATGAAAATTATTCATGTCACCGAAGGCCAGCAATAATTCCTTTAATTCCATGGCATATTAATGACCAACAACTAATGGGCCCCTTAAGTGTTCCATTTATTGTCTTAAATATGAAAATGTTTTAGAGATTAGAGGGGAAATTGTTTGAATTAATTAACTGAACCAATGCTCAAGGGAACTGGTACAAGATTTTCAGACAAAGGCTGAGAATTTACAATAATGACATTTCTTTCATGGTTATAAAATATAGTACCAGAGGGACTTTGAGGCACTCTTAACATTTTAGCTGATGTCTGTTGAGGGTTTGAGATTCCTCTTAAAGCATCAATTATGGCATGAAAGGCATCACATTAAAATAGCCGTGAGGCCCACAAATTTCACCATTGAAATGGGATTGGGTAACTGAGACAATGAAAATTCAGAATGTAAATGGAAACTATTGAAGTAACAGGATCATTTATAAAAAATGTTTTTTTCAGGACAGGTAATGTGCAAAAGACAAGAAACACTACTGGCTTCAAAAGGAAAGCTACAGAGTTTTGTTCTTAAATTACTCTTGAGTGAATGTACTCTCCCGAAAGCAATGGAGAAGCAGCACTAATCTGCATCATGGACAGCACAGACAGCCACCATCACAGCTTGTGACAGGTCTATGTGAACTTACAGATTGCTGCCTGCTATCTCTTCTTGGTTGCTCATGGATCAGAGATCACCAAATATCCTGTACTCTGTCCTGATTCTGTGATGTGAACAAACAAAAACTTTTATCAATTTAATTTCAATATTGGCTGACCTACATGGAGTGGTTTCTCAACTGATATTTCCAAAGGATGAGGGCTTCAGTACTAATGCAGTCACATATGTAGCAGCAGTTTAGGAAAAAAAATAAACTTGAAGACTGTACAAAAGGCCTTATTCTGCTCTTCAAACATTTTCTTTTACTCTTTTTTACTCTTTTTTAGTCTTAACAATGACATTCCCTCTTGTAAGACAATACTGGCCAATGTAGCCTGCAGTGTCTCACTGATACTTATTGGCATTAGCTCCTGAAGTTGGGCCATGCTTGGTTTCTACCACTTTCAGATCTGCTGAAAGTCCAGTCTCTTTTGAATTTAAAGGAAAGACACTTAAAACCCAAATAAAAACTTTAAAATAAATATATCTTCCTTGTGCTAACAGAGCAGCTGAGAAAGCATGTGACAATAGTATACAATTTCTACTGCAGAGTTAAATGCATTGCAAATGGATTTTTCATGAGTAGGTTTCTGATGACTAGTATAACCCAGGGAGCTATGTAGTCTAGTCTAATTTACACTGAGAAATGAATAACACTAAGGAATAGGCACATAATAAAAACAAATGGAAATGCATTATCACTGTAAATACCATAAATTCTCCAACACAATGTGGAAACAGAGAAGATCCAAATTTTGGTCGTACTATACAGTATCTAATTTAGAGAAAAAGCATTCTATCAGATATCTACTCCTATTATCCCACAGATTTTAAGTTTTCACATATTTTTTTTCCTCTGTGTTTCAGAAAACTGAAATATAAATTATTCCATTTAGTGTTGCTTGCATATTCAAAGCTGTTGACTGTGAATGCTTATGAATATGATAGCTATATGCAGTCACAGACTAAATGGTGAGGAATACAACTGATCATGTATACACAGTGCTCTGCCATCATGACTTTAAATTTGGAATATGTTTTGATCAGATTATTAAACCTATTTGTAAAATACAATTTGATATATCAAAAAAGTTGCAAGAGAGAGGAAGAGAGAATCAAGAACTAAGCAGAAGAGATAATCTGTAACAATAAACCTTTTCATAGTAAATAGTGGAGTCAACCAGTAAAGAAGTTAAAGAAATAATTTAAAAGAAATAAATAATATAATTATTACACTAGTGTATCAGTATGAACATTAAACATTTATACACATTAAATATATAAATGCACTTTTGTGCATTAGCAATTTCATTATTCTCTTACTTCAGTCTTTGTGAAAAATTGCTGATAGATATCCATAGCAATGAGGGATGCATGTTGTTACCTACTAGGTACATTATCCTCCAATAAAATATTGAGAAAGGAGCTCTTTTTATCCCATGAAGTTTTTATTTTCATCAAGATTGCTTTGGTCTAATTTTTCAGTCCTATTGTCCTTGAAGCTTTGAATATGTATATGCAGAAAATCTTGAAATTCCCTATGATTAGCAATCAGGTATTAGCCCTGAAATTCAACATTCATTGGATTTCACAATATCTTTTTGCCAGTTTGATTAAAACATATTCATACAAGAGTCAGGTTTATTAGACTTGGTTTTGGAATTTTCTTTGCAAAAAAAAATTCAGAATTTTTTTTTTTTTAATCTAATTTTAGTTTTCCATAGACTTTTTTTACTGTTAGCTAGGACAGTGGGATTTCAAATTTTATTTTGAGGATAAAAATATTAATCGTTTCACTTCAGCCATAGCCACAGTGAATCTTTAGAATTTTATTCAAATAAGAGACAAAAATAGCATTGAGACAAAAATAGACATGTAACAGACTACAGTAAGAAATACCCTCAACTGAATGTATCTCAGGTTTCTTTGCTTTCACAAACAGGAAGTACTATTTTCAAAATTGGGAAAATCCTATTGTAGTCAAATGTTGATGGATTTTTAAGAGTGCAGTGAGTTGACCTTGGCTGTATGCCAGGTGTCCATCAGGCCATTCTATCACTTCCCTCAGCAGGATGCAGGGTGGGGTGAGAGAAAATAAGATGGAGATAACCCCTTGCACATCTAGATAAAGGCAGCTTACAAAAGCAAAATTGAAGCTCATGTGAGTGCAGGCAAAGGGAAAAAAGTCAGATTTATTCTATGCTTCCCATTAGCAAGAGATATTTGGCTTCTTCCTTGGAAACTGGACTTTACCACAAGTGGTTACTCCAGAAGGTAAATGTTGTAAATGATGAATGCAACCCCCCACCTTCCTCCTCTTTCTCTTACCTTTTATATCTGAGTAGACATCACCTAGTATGGAGTATTCCTTTGGTCAGTTTGGGTCTGTTATGTCCCCTCCCAGGACTTTGACCACCCCCTCCTACTGGAGAGACAGGGCCGACGCTGCGCCGGTGCTGCCGCGCTGTAGCCGGAGCACTGGGGTGTTACCAGCACTGTGCAGCCACACACGCACAGCACTGTGAGGGAAAACTGCCTCTGCACAAGGCAGACCCAACACAAAGAGCAGCTTAACAATTGTCATCTGCAAGTATGAAAAGACTGTTAAGTAGGGTAACTTTAAATTGTTCTGAAATAAGTGCATTGTGGCGGTGCGTTTTTTATTATTATTGTTGTTGTTGACTATTCTCAGATGGTTTGCCCTTGTTTCCCTCTTGAGTTTTAGAATGGCTTCACCCAGAATCATCCTCACCCCTCTCCTATTGTCAATCACCCTGATTGCCCTTCCCTGCTTCCAGAATCCTCTATGCCAATCTTCCTTTTAACCAATTCCCTGTGCATCACCATGGTTACCCTTATGCCAGTCAGGGGTTGCACTTGGCCTGAATTCTGTTAAGTTCATGCCATTTCATTGGCTTGATTGAAATGTACCCTCCCCTTAAGTTCTGTCATTGGATGTTGGTTGATGGATCCCTCCTCTGTCTCCTCCTCTGCCCTTCCCCAATTGGTCTGTGTTTTGTAGCCTTCCCTTATTCCACACCCCCTTAAAAGACACTGCCACAAGCTGCTCAAGGTCTTTCCGGTCTCTGTCTCCGTAGAAAATAAAATCTCTTTGACACATCCTGAATACCCCTCTCTTTCTTTTGCTCTGATCCTTAGCACCTTTTACATCAGCAGCTTTCCCTTCCCCTGGCACAGCTTGCTGCTGCTGGAAGGAGCAATGGCCATGTGTTACTGCTGCCTGGACCCGCATCTCTGGTGGTCAGGGGGTGGCCACTCCTGACCGCACTGACCCAAATTCGGGCAAGCCAGAGTGCGGGCTCAATGTCACTGCATCTGCCAGCCCTGTCTCCTTAAAGAGTCAAATATTGTTCTCATTCCAGCATGAATGTGGAATGTCACGGGTAAATACAGCAGGGTTTGTTTTTGTACACACAAGGTGTAGGGCACAGCAGGTTTTCATATTGAGTACTGTAGATTTGTGGATAAAATATGGAAAAGCAGTTTTCAGATTTCTCATTTCTAATCTGTGTTCAAGACTCTTGTAACAGTGCAGTATCACAGTAACTCAGTTTAGACTGGAAACACGTTTTGACTGTTGGTAGGGTTGATTGCATGCATTTAAATTTCCAAGATACTGCTGCAATGCCTGGAAGCAAGCTATTAATGCAGTGACTCATGTTTTGATCTAGTTATGTTCACTAGTTTTGGCATATGTGACATGCATCGTACTTTAGTACTGAGAGAGAAAAGTAAAAAGAAAGAATAAAAATTCTATGACTGAGATCTTACTATATAAAACATATACACACCATGTACAGGAAAACTAACACCTAGAAATATATGTAAAAAAAAGACAATTAAATCCTCCCCAACCCCATAAAAACGAAAACCAACCAATGAACCAAAAGAAAACTCAAAAGCTCAAACCCAAATGACTGTACATTTCTTACCTGGCGACTGGAACAGTTGAGTTCCTTGTCATCTGCACCAAACTTCAACAAACATGGATTTATAAATGAAAATTAAACCTGTGAATGCTGGTGTCCAAGCACCTGTGTGGCAGCTTGATGCCAACCAACTAAAATGTACTTCATAAGAAGTGATGAAATATTTGACCATATGCCTAAGACTAGATTTTTTATCTTTCCAGTGTTAGGTTTCTAATATTAATGTCTCTTGAATTATTCCAATATACTCTTCATTCACTACCTGTATAGAATGAATTAATCCATTTAAGAAGCATCAATCTCTGAACAAAATATTTTGAACACAAAAATTTTTGTTTTCCCAAATGAAGCAAAACTTAAGCATCATGAACAGAAAAACAGTTTCTGTCAGTAAGTTTCCGTATGTGTTTGTGTACATACAGATGTAGTACATATGTACACTGACATATGTTTCACTGACTACATATATAGTCAGTGAAAATTCCACATACTTTCTTCAGTTTCTATATTTTGATATATGTAAACTGTTTCCAACCAGGGGAGACGGATCTGGGAAAAAAATTAGAAAATTTCATATTGCTGATATTTTTCCATGTGATAACATTAGCTACTCCAGGAACTCAAGATATGAAGGCTTTCAAACCCTATTTGTGTAGGATCTGAATTACCATTGAAATACACCAAAAAATGTTTATAGTAGAAACAAAAAAGAGAAACAGAAATAATAAAATAAAGAAAGAAAATAGCGGTCCTCTTCACAGCATTACTTGCAGACTTGAGATGTAAAAGATGAATCATGTTGTTCTGCTCAATCTGAAACAAAAGATGAAAGTATTCAAAGTTTTTACACAACCACTTTCAGTGTAAAATCACAGTTTTATTCAAATGGGGATCCATGATAGATGTGGAAATACTATGTCCGGGTCTTGAAGGTGCTAACTATTTGTTCTGGATTTACCTACTATAAAATATTCAAATAAATTAGCTGGACAGCAATGCATGCAGGGATCTTCTGTAGTTATAGGAGTTAAGCCATTAAAGTACTTCACTGGAAATTTAGCATATTTCAGAATCCATATTTTAATTTTTTACATGTAAACCATCATATATTGAGAAACTGCTCAGTATTGCATATACTGGTTTTCTTTTGCAATAACTTGGATTGCATCCTGCATATCACCTTTGAAGTAAAGACATAATTAAAATTACTGAAATACTTTTTCTCCATTTAATATACATATTTTTTGAATGTAATTAATAGAAGATCATGGTAAAGATCATGTTTAGTGTGTATTCATGTAGATTTTCAATGCTCTTCTTTCCTTAAAAATCATCTATAAGCTTTATGGGTTGCAGCAGAAATCGCACAGATCCACTTTGAGAATTGTTAGCCTGTTTTTTAATCCTGTCTCTTTCCAATAGACAGGAACAGTGCTGGGTTTTTTCTAGCTTAATCAAATTATGTCCTGGCAAATTTACAGAAGTAATAGGGTCAAGTTATTATTTAAAATGCTTTGTAGTGGTACTTTCAGGAAACAGTTTTAGTCCCTGTTCCAGCAGTGAAGTTAAAATGATCCTTGCTGGAATGCAGCTTTGAATGTCACCTAAAAGCTGAAAACTGCTGTTAGGGTTTCACCTTCAGTTAATTTTTCATTTAAAGTGCAGCACTCACAAAAGTCTACATTTCTGAGTAACTGCCATTTGCTGGAAGGAAAAAATAAGAGAATCAGACATCACTAATACTTGAAGATGGAATCTAATGGAAATTGAACCAACCCATAAAATCCATATGGTGCTTATTTATAGAGTTAGTTATGAGGTTATTGACACTTAGGAATAGGATTTTCTCACCACCCTCAAATGGAAATTGAATGAGTATTTGCCAGTCCAACCATATACCTCTAGCTGCAACTGTGTTTTGAGCATGCTAGATAAGGGCTCATAATTTATAATAACACCTTGTGTCTCCTGAAAGTCTGGTTGTTACTTGGGAAAAAGCAAACTTGGTGTTTGTTTTCTCATTTGCCTGATTTGAGCTCGACAAGTACGAAAATCTGCCAAGTGTGATTACTTGCCAGGATCTTGGGGCATTCACTACTCACCAAACTGAAGCTGGCATTTATTTAGTGAATTAATAGACACCTGACCAGCTGGCTAGTAGTCAAGAAAGACCACAATCTTAATACTTGGAAAAAATAACTTGCATCCACTTAAATCGGGATTTTTTCTATTCTCTATTAATTCTGTGTGGATTTCAAGATTCATTAATTAATGGGAAAGGTATGAGGTTAGTGCATATGAACAGTAAAATCCTGGCTCAAGCCATGTGATAATATCTGTGTCACTGACTTGAATGGACTTGGGAGTTTCCATGCAGTTTTATAGGAAATATCTCCACCTGCTCTAGCTCAAAACAATCCTGTCTGGCTGCTGTAGCCCAGCCCACTGCTCTGTGAATTTGAGGTTTCTGACCAGGCTAAGGGATGTAGCTGCTGCATTCTTGTTTGAAGGTCCAACCAGCAACAAACATGAGCATGAATCTCAGAGACACACAGCTGGTCACAGGTATACTTACAGCTTTGAGAAGAGGTAAAGGAAGCAGCATTTTTTACTGTAGAGGTAGGAACTGTAGCACTGAAAGGTTTTGGTACTTGTCCTGCATATTTCATATCCACAGAGCCTTCAGCAGATGTCAAGGAACAGAAGATGTAGTCTGCTTGCTCTAGCAAAAAACCTCAGATCTTCAATAAGATAGTCAAGTGACCTAACTATGCCATACATCTCTCCTCTCACAAGATCATCTTGATTTCGCATTTTGCTCTTTTCTTGTCTTAATGCACCACTAGCCCTCATCTTTTTTTCCATCTTACGAATGTTGCCATTTTTCTTGTTGTCTGTCAGACATTAGTCTACTTACTAAGCTATGACTGTATGTCTCTCTGTGATCTCCAATACAAGTTTCAATTAGGAATAATATTAGTTTTTTAACATTATTTTGCTTTGCTGATGCTAGAGCTTTGCAGTCTTTAATACACGAAATATTAACTACCTTTTTATCTCGAGAAGTCAGAGTTTGCTGATATCACTTTAATAACTAAGGACCCTTTATTTCAGCCTCTTCATTTCAATTTCCTATTTCTAGAGAAGTGAAAAAGTGGAAATTTTCTTGCTGGATCTTAAGCCAAATAAACCTACTTCCATGTCATTAATATAGCTCATCTAAGCACAGCTTGCTAGAGTTCTGACCTGATAGAGTTCTCTATCCTTGATAATGTCCTTATATTTGAGGTCTCTGGTACTGCCTACTCCTTCATCCTGCTTTGTCCTGTTGTAAATCTTCTTTTGGACCCCAGTTAGGGTTTTGTGCTCAGCATTAAAATGACTAAGCTCACTCAGAATCCTTTTCTCTGTAAATAAATAGCATTTGGTTTTTGTTTATATTTTTTTCCTCGACAGTGTTTTAATGTCAAGGATTCATTACCAGTGTGTTATCCTTCCACAGTGGACTCTTACATTTCAGAATTATAGCTTCAATTCAGAGTTAAGAGAGCTTCCTTGCTGTGGCAAGTTGGATGATTCAGGATGTCCAATGGAAAATTATAGTCATTCATCAACTAGGGCCAGGGAGTCACCTCATATTATAAAACATTCAGTTTCTGAATGGTTTTAAAGTACGGCAGACAGAAATACTCCTATTTTTTGCTTTTTTTGTTCACAGGAAAGAAAAACGGGTGTACTGATTTTTTTCCTTCTTTGCTCCCTTTCCTCCTCTTTTTCTCGATTATTTTTTATTTTTTCCTTTTTTTTAAAATTTTCTTTCCTTTGAAACCACAGTCTTGCAGGACACTTTAAACATGAATGGGTTGAACATATTCCAGAGTATAGTCTGTGCTTACTGAGTGCCTGTTTAATTTCTGAAGAATATGACAGTTGTGTTGTTTATAGGCTTCCAAATGTGTAGGAAGAGCAGGAGCTATGCTCTCTCTATTGATTTCTTTGGACAGAGATGGAAGAGAAAATTTGCTTTAGGCTGTTTCCTAGTGAAAGGATGAAAAACACTGGAAACAGGGGTTTTCTGACACAACTGTTTGGTTCATTGCAGGACAATAGGAGAGGTTTTATATCAATTGCAATAAAACATATGGTTCAACAGTCATCCTACACAATGTGAGATGATTGTTGTTATCTTTTCTAACTCTTCATGTGTTTAATCTATTTCTTTGTATCTATGGGGGCAGATCACAGAAAAACGGAAAAGCAGACTTTCAAGAATTGAGTCTAAGAAGCAGTTACTTTTAGCTTTGGTCAGTCTGTTAGCCAGTCTTTTCAAGATTCTGCTAAAGCATTGTGTGATTTTTGAAAAAGTGTTTCAAGCAACTAGAATTGTGTTTGGATTGTAAGGATTCATGAATTGCAGTGAGGAGGACCTCCTGTAGTTAGCCAGGTGTGAAAGTGGAATTCTCAAACTAAAGCCAGTAGAATGAGAAAAATGGATTTGCATCCGTTAAGCTGTCTACTGGAGGCTTCCACCTTGATCCCTAAATTGCTGCTTGCACATAATTGACTACATCTTCTTTAGTGGTATAATTTAGAGCTAGAACACATGTCCACAGTAGGGACATGTGGGAATTAATTTCTTGGTTTTTTTTTTTTTTTTTTTTTTTTTTTTTTTTCTTTTTAATTTTTATTTAAATAACTTTTCTTTTTTCCAATCACTGTATGCTAACCTTTAGGTGTACAGGAATGGAACAAATTGTCACAGATTGTTTTATTCTGCATTGCATGAATCAAGTAACTGAATGACAGAGGAAGGGAGAAAGTGTATGTGACTCTAGATTTCAATGAACCTGGGCCTCTTTTGTCAGAAGAACTTTCTGGATTTAATGTCATCCTCATTGTACACTTCTGTGGTGATGTAGGAGGAAACATTTCCTCAATCCATGTCCTCTGCTAAGAGAGTTTTAAAATATAACATTGAAGGCATTCAAAGAGAAGAAAATTGTGTGCTGAATCCCTGAGGGATAAAGATTTTAATGAAAGTAAAAAGAAAAGTAAATTCTGCCTTCAAAAGGCAAAAGTGTTAAAGCAGAAAAAGGAAATTACTAGGAACTTTCTCCCAAGAGCTGAGAGAAAATTATACTAAATAACTCCACAGAGATTAAAAATAACTTCCAATTTGCTTCTCCTATATGCCTATGGTAAAGGTTACTGAATGAATTATGTTAGGTGTATCTGGAATTCTGGAAAGGATACAGTCTTTCAAATATTTTGGGGTTTTGTGTATTTTATTTTAATGTATTTTATTTTCATTTTTCTGGATAGAGCTGTACTACCTCAAAGCTATGTCATCGTACTCATTAGGTAAATGTACCACAGAGATGTTCTGATTATACTCAAACTGAGCTTGTAAATTAATGAACTCCAGACTAAAAGTATATATAGGAGAAATCCCAATATTGTCATGTGGAAAAGAACACTACTAAGGCACTGCACATGAGACACCAGAGACTTCAAGAGTCTTGTAATTATGATGAATGCAGTGGTTCTTAAAAAATTTTGAATATTTGGGCTTTGACTACATCCATGCTTAACCCATTACATGAAAAAGTGTGACTTTTATCCAATAAAAATTCACTTTTTTGCTGCCATTGCTGTTAATTTACTTAAAACACAGGAACTGTATAAGATTTTTCTGCTTGTGTATTTGAAGAGAGATTTACTTTCCCCGTTTCTCTTACCATTTCCCCCCCTACCTCTACTCTCTGATGGAACTACGTAAAGGAAAAACATTAGTATTTTAATTTCCCACTCACAGTGTTTTTTATCCCAGCTTTCATTTGTAGCTTTAGTCAATAACTATTTGCTGATGTCACATGAAATTTCTTAAAGAAGAACTAGAATAAAGCCGCCTCAAACTGCTCTAAAACTTCCAGAGGGGATTTGAAATATAAATTTCAGCTGAAAATTCTCTTAGACACGAATTAAACTCACTTCTGTTACTTTGTAATCATAAGCTATACATGTTTCTTGTTTAGGTAAAAAGAAAACTTCCTGTTTTCATTTGCGATTCTGAAATAAAACCACTTAATATATGTTTAAAGTTATTTTAAATCTCCATATTTGGATATTTATGTTGTGACAGAATATCTTTCCTCTAAATGATGATGAGTGTAAAACAAGTGAAAAAATGATCAAATCATCACTGAGATGTTTCTAAGGTGAAATTAACTTCCTAGAAACTTCCTGTCTTGGTTTGGAAAGACAGATGTCTGCTAAGGGAGGTAGAAGCCTCCCTTGAAATGGAGAATGTAAACACCTGCCCTCCAATTTATTATAATTTTGAAATTAAGGGACCCTCAGGCAAAGACATGGGAATAGGAATAACAGTTTGTTACTAGGAAAATGAAAATGTAGCAGTACAAAAAAAGCAAGCAAGCAAACAAACAAACAGAAAAAACTGGCAGAGTCAGAATACAACCTGACACCCTGTTGGCAGCAGTCCAGTTAAGTCCTCCTGGAGTGAAAGATGTGGTTCTGTTGAGCAGTGATCCTGTAGAAGGTCTAGCAGTGGTGAAATGGTCCAGCCTTCCTCTGGGAATCCAGCAGAAACAGCCTGCCTTGGTGTTCTGACTCTCAGATTTTTATCCTCCCACTCCTTATCTCTCCACTTTTATCCTCCTTGGCTCCCCCCACTGGGTGGAGCATCTCACAATGGGATGATGTAATTTTATCAGTCATGCAGTGAGCCTCAATGGCCCATTAATAGAAGATATCCCTCTAGAGGGAGGATGGGTTGTGGAAGAGATAAACAACACTGCCCCACTGGGTTTTGCAGATGATAATGGAATACATACTTCTAGTTACATCTTCCATGGCAACCTAATACAAAACTAAATCATATAACTGATGTATGTATGTCTTATTATTTGTTTTGTTAATGATAATAGTAAGGGAATGTCTTCAGCTTTAATCAGGGCATTGTTTAGCCACAAGCTTTTATGCTTTTATGCCAAACTGTGCCCATCTCTTACCATGCTGTGTCTGCACTTAGCAGTGCTCCACCCTCTGTCTCCTCTTCTTAAGTCTGATGTCCAGGTCTGTATTTCTCTACACTAGAATACCATGTAAGAATCAAAAATACCTCACAATGCATGAAGTAACTGCTTGCTCTGCTGTGTGTATAAAAATTATATTATTATCCTAAAATTCAACAATGCAAAGATAAATAAAAGTCATAGAAATGAGCCATACACATCTGCTCATTCACAGAAACTGCAGTTACAGGTAAACCAAATAAAACAAAGTTACAGGCAGAGAGAGTCTGGCAAATCACAGTCCTGGAACTGTGTAAATTAAGTATAAAGCTTATGGCCAGTTAACAGCTTTGACAGTGCTTTATTACAGGCTATGTTCTTACAAAATGAATGGTATACCTGGTTTTTTTTCATACAGAAAAAAACAACTGTCTTACTCTATGTATATATATCATTAGAGTACAAAGTGAATAAAACTAGCATGTATAATAAAATTACAGAGGTAATGTAAAATTTTTTTTTTTCCTCCTAATATTTGGAAACAGTAGAATTATGCTTGAAATTCTTACCAATGAGCCCAACCCAGATCTTATATGCTATTCAAAAGGATAGGAATTTTATGGAAAGGAATGCTTCTAAGTGTGATCCTAGTGGAAAAAACAATCCTGAATAATAATGACATAGAACTATCATTCCGTGTAACAGACTTAATAACCTTGTTTAACGAGTATTAACCAAATTGTGTTTAGTTAATCAAGGCCTGGTAAGTAGAACAGATTATGAAACAGTATTCTTTCTATAATTTCTAGTGTAATAAGAAAAAAATACTGTACGTTAAAGGGATCTTTTTATGACAATTTTGAAAATGTAAGGATAAATGGGAGAAAATTTGAGCCATCCCTGATGTAATAAAATGTAGTGGTAAAATGTAAATAATTCTTTTTTCTGGGTTATCTGACAAATCAGTATAAACAGACAAGTAGCTTTCTTTCTCAACATTCTGTCTAATGTGATGTGCTCAGAAGACCTGGTCTACAGGATACGCCTTGCTGCAGTGCACAGAAGAATGCAGGAGAAAGACCATCAAACAGCAAAACTTTTTTTAAATCTAAGAAAATTGGAGAATGTGAGTTTTGTTTGTACTGATGATTCATACTTAACCTTTGTGGTTTGCTTGCTTGCCATATGCCAGCATCACTAACCCAGGGGTGCCAAAAATTACCATTGATCAATAGTTTGAAATTGCAGCACTTGAACTTTCACCTTTAATTCTGCTGCTGTAGTATGTGTTCAAACATCAGCCTTTTAGAATTATGCATTCTGGCTGCAGATAAGCATTGCATAGACATCTGCAGAATGTTAAACATACATTTCTTTCTACCATAGAATAACAAAGCCAGTTTCAGTATAGAAACGTGGTGGAGCTCATATATTCTCAGTTTAAGCAGGCAGTCTGGGGACATTAGTATTTCTGTTTGGTCAATTTAAATTTTCCTTCAAATCTGATATTACAAGACCTTTTTTGCAATAAGCATAGTTATGGATATGGGAAGTGGAGTGGGTGTGATTTGATCCAGAGGCTTTTGAAAAACATGCAAAGATTTACAGTGACCCCAGTAGGCTCTGGAAGGGAGTCACCAGACCATTTTTTCAAAGAGTCTTTAAATCTTCAAAGGCTCCAGACTTATCTCTGCAGTTCTGAACTGTAATGCTGAGCTTTTGCAAAGTCCTGCCTAATGTATGAATAAGATCAGTGAGCAGCAAAGGAGTTTGCCTGGCTAAGGCAGAATACAACTTTTTCAGTAAAAAAAGATAATTCTCTAAACAGACTCCCCATGCAACCTTATTATTGTTATAAGAAGCAATGGTTGAAACATAAGGTGCACAGTATAATAAAAGTGATTATTTTCATCTTTTGAGGGAGGTGAAAGAGGGAATGAAGTCTCACTAAATTAAAGTAAATTTAGTGACAGAAACATTGATTCCTCAACTTAATTTTTCCTGTTTAGTGTAGGTATTCAGTGTGAGATTCACTTTAGTTGTCTAAGATTTGGCATCTGGTCAAGCTACTTAATTTATTTTTGCTTTTGTCATTCAAAAAAGTGAGGCATTTCTAGCTGTTAATTTATCATAGGTGTAGGTGGCCATTTAAGACACCTACACAGGACTCCTCCTCTGTGTTTAACTTCTACTGACTCTGCAAATTGCTTAGATAACAAGATTAGACAGAACACCTATGCATGGCTAGAAGTAGATAAAATGAAGAGCCAATTTTAATGACATTCCACCTTTAATACACATAACTGTAGTAATTTCAGAAGGAGTTCTGTAACATTCAAGTACAAACTAACTGTTTACCTTCACTGCTAGAGAGGTAATAATATCTCTAGACTTTTTATTTTAGCAAAGTTGTTGCTTATTAAAATCAAAGGAAAAAAACATAAGTTCCTTGCTTTCCTATGGAGTTTAGTCTTCATATATTACCTCTAGTCCAGTATCAGGACATTCTTTGTGTGATCGGCAGGCTCATTAGGGAAAAGGAATTCCATGGATTCATAAAGAAATCTTAGAGAAAACTGTCAGATCAAAAGTCGTGTTCTTCAATTCAAACTTTATTTTTGTTCAGTGATGCAGTGTAACATGCAAAAGGCCAGAGAAGACAGGGCAAAACAGTAAATACTAGCCAGAACAAGAACTCAGGGAAAAAGTCATTAACAGTGCCAATCATAGGAGTCATTACTCTGATTCTGCCTAGCCTGCAGCTTCACAGTGCTGTCTGCTAATAGGTGTTGCCTGGCATCTGAAGTACCAGTGCCTGGAAAGTTCCTATTTCAAAGAAAACAGAACCTCTCTGATAAGACTGGATATACCAGCTTTTATCATCAGCACTGCTACTACTGCCTGGCCAAAGGAAAAGGCAAATAATTATCATAATTTGAAGCTTACCACACACCTTTCAGTGTTTATGGGTCACAGACTGTGACTTTCAAAGTCTTTTATTTCTCATAGCAGTCATAACTAGACAAATTTTCAGAACTTTAAGACAGAATGTACTCCATGATTGTAAAAAAAGTGAAGAAAGGTGGCAGATTATTTTATGTATAAAAAAATACATATTATTTGTTGCTGTATGTCCCAGGCATTTTATGTTTCCCAAAGCAGGAAATGTCATAGATATGCATTCTAGAAACTGACTCTGTATTTGGACTTTGGTAACTTTCTTATATTTTCTTCTATTTCTTTTCTCTATTCATATACTTCCCCCCCTCCCCCCCCCCTAGTAAATAATATACTTTAACCATCAAATACAAAAATTTTCAGCTTGAATTTTCTTCATCAAGTTATGTAAAACAATGCTGCTATTTGCAAATCAGGTAGAGACTATTTGAAATGATGTAGTACTTTGAAGTATGCTGCCACCTTTTTTCTTTATATTTATAAAAAATAGTGTTTCACAGCCATTCCTTTAAAAGTGTTTTCATAATGTGTATTTGACATATTTAGAGTCTCATCTCAGCTCCCAGATAAAAGTGATTTCCTAATCTGATCAGTTTGTAATTCAGCTTAACTGGTAGCATTTGGTAGAGAACTTTGCATACCATACCTACAATAACCTTCTGAAAAGGATAGGCAGCCTTGAACCTGATTTTTTTTTTTTTTTAACAGCATACAAATATCTTTCCCTTTAGAGGGTTATCTTTTCCTTCTTGAATATTGTATCTATGTTTTTCTCTATTTTCCCCAGCTGTCTGTTTTCTTGGAGTGTTATTTTAATCTGTAGATTTTGTTCTCATTTCTCCACCATATGGGGTTTTGTTTTTTTTTTTTGTGCCTATACACTTATTCAAGTTTCTTCTTTCTGAAACCCTTTCACCTCTATCACCCCCTGAGACTGGCTGGTAAGTAAAAAGGAGTTTATTGACAGTACATGTGATACCTTTTGACTTTCTTAAGAGCCTCTTGCTTCTTAGGTTTCAGTCTAGCTTTTATGGTGGAAAGCCCTCCTAAGATTCACTTGGATTCTCCAATCTTTATTTTTCTTTTTTCAGTTGTTACTGTATGTTCAGGTTAGGTGAATAAGGAATTGCAGCTCAAGATTTGTAGAAGCAGTGACCAGCCACTAATATTAGTGTCTGAATAAGTTTACACATGCACACATGCACACACAAAGCTACATACACAGAGAACATACCCCACCCCTCTGCTGTTTTTTGAATACTGTTTATTTTAAGATAAAACCAATTAGCAATGTTTGGCATGCCTATCTTCCCAGGCCCCTCTTTATCTTTATCATTCACATGGAACTTAATATCTGCAGAGCTCTTCCAGCTCTAAGATGTGGATGTCATAATAAAGGAAAAAGAAATTATGACAATTTTTTAAAATTGGTTTTATTTCAGTAAGAAATTTTAACTAGATATATTCCATTTCAGTGTTCACCCTACTCAGATTACATTTCAAATATTTTTTAGACCTTTGGCATATCATTTCCACATGCTGGAGAAAAAGATGCTCAGGTTGGAGAAGAAAAAAACATCTTAAAGCAAATTACTTGCATAGTTTTTCTGCAAGTGTTGCTCAGGATACTCTTTACTATGAGGCTTTTTTTGTTTGTTTTTCAGTTTGGCTGTCTTGTTCATTTGTTTGGGATTATTTTCCTTAGAAAGTTTACTAGAAATTCCTAAAGGCCATTTCACTAATTAGTCAAAAATAAAACAAGCCTGCAGTTCACATATGGCAACTCCGCCTTCATTCTGACATGTATTTTGCCATATTTTCCTTTATTTCCTTATAATTTAGGTCTCTTTCACAGCCTTGCTAGTTAATATTTTTCTCTTTGCAGATGCAGAGAAATTGCTTTTGCATCTGGCTTCTCCAGTCTCTAGGTGCCTCTCAATCTCACCATGTACAGGGGTGATGCCAACTCTTCTTTTCAGGCCTCTCTTTATGAAGAGAGGCAAAAGGCAATGCTGAAACCTTTCTGACAGAGAGGAGCACCAGCCCTTGCATTTCTCCACTGTTTGCTTTTTTTTTTAAGGGTTACATATGCTAGAGAGTTATCAAAAGGAGTAATGATTCTCTCAGAATCTGCCTGGTGTAAGGATGTAGTGCAAACAAAGGGCTCACTTATGCATATTTTATCTAACCCAGTGGTAATATCTTTTCTGACCTAATCAAATCCAGAAGTCACACTAAATCACTCTATAAAAAATGTGATTTGAGGAGAAAATTTGAGATAGTCTATTAAGCAATTTTATGATCTTTACAAATCATGTGCATGTTCATTATTTTAAGAAGAAAAAAAAAATCATGGGAAAATATGTTGCAGTTACTTGCAACTGGAAATTTAGATGTCACTAATCTACAGATTCATTTGGCTGTAGTGCAAGATCTTGACATTTTTATATAAAAAAATAAACACTCTGGCAGGTGAATTTAATGTATCTATTTTCAGCTGCCTCCTTTCCTAAAACACTTAGTGGTAGGATATTACAGCAGCATTCCTGCAAGTCTCACTGAAGGGATTATGTTGTCTGTGCATGTAAGTTTACATTCCCTTTTGACAGATGAGAAAGAAATTGTTAAAATCTCTAACCGTGTCTGAAGATATAGCTTCAATTTGTTCTTGTTTCTATAATTTGCTATTCTGGTTTCTGCGCTTTCACAAGTTTATTGTGACTTTTTTTAGCAATTTGTTTTTTCACCAATGAAGTCACTAACGATATTAGATGTTGTAAATGCAGATTTAAGTCCGTTCAGTAGACTTGAGATCCACACACTTTGTCCTATTTCTATCAAAGTGTGGTTATGCATATGAGAGGCTAATCTGTCCATGTTTCTATTCATAATAGCCTCCAGGAAACTTCCTTTACTGGAATGAAAACATTTCAAATAGTGAGAGATTGGAAGCTTGTGACCCATATGGCATTCCTGTTGAGTCGAAAGCCTGACTACTCTTACCACCTGATGTGACAAGACTGTAACAAAAATGTTCACAGTCAGAAAGAACATGAACTGTTTCCATGCTTGCTCTTGCTTTATGTTGAAAATCTTCCTGATTACAGTGTTTCTAGATGCTGAAAGGAGTGGTTTGATTCTGATAACTGCAGGCATGCACATACATTTTTTCCTGCTTCTGTAAAGAAAATCCTTTACTTTTCTGTTTATTTGTTAGAGTGAGATTTTCTACACTTTCAATTTTTATATTACTATCTCACTAGAAATGAAAAAGAAATGGCAAACAATCACAGTTCTCTGAGGTATGCTATAGGGCTTAGAGTAGTGAATATATGTGTAGACATGCTGCCACTGGTATGTCCAGGAGTTCCCAGAACAAGGTCCCTAGTGTTACAATTCATTTGTTCATATACAGCCACTTCAGTTTACTCAGTGTAAATCTAATATATTGCTCAGCATTTATTTGTTTTGGCAATTTCCTAAACAATTTGATGGCTTATGTCCCAGTGTGTCAGGAAATCCATTTTCACAAAATGTATCCATCCCCACTACTGTTAAAGTTGTCATATTTTCCTATGAACTCTATGCACTCTAATTCAGATTTTTCAGCAGGTGTGGTTAGTTGTGAATGTAGTTGAGCTCTGTGATGGCATAAAATGCAGTCATTTCTCTGTTGCAAAGCTTAAAATTGTTGATTCCATAGCAGCTGGGAAAAAGGTCATGACAAAAACTTCAGGGCTGCAAATTTACTTAAAAAGCTTGAAGGACTATAATCACTGAAACTCAAGTAGTTATTTTCCCTTGGGATTTTCTCGATGTATGTTTCAGTAGTGATGGTACTCAGTTAATTATCTAATTTAATAAAACAAGTTCCACAAATCTATAAGCAGAACAACTTTCACTTTTATTGCAAAATGAGAGCCATGAAGTCTTGACATGCACACAAGTTACTCTTGCTGCTAGTTGTGGCCAGCTCCACACATTTCATTTGATATGGTGTCCAGGAAACCGCTGAAGCTTCATTGACTCAGGACCTTCTCAATGGGTATAAATATGGAGTAAATATTTAGTGACACAGTTTTCACAGTAATTGCCATTATGAGAGAATAAATTCCTTCTGCACTGTTAGTGAATATTTTACAGGCATTAAAGTGGAGTTTTGATGTCCAGGTTAGAAAAAAAATGCATGGAAAGCATAAAACGTTTGATTCTCTTAATTCAGTGGTTCTAACACATAACTCCCAAGACAGAAACAGTTGCTTCTTGAGGGACAAGTGAACTTAAATAATTTAGAAACCTCACTTTTGTGGAATACCAAAAAGAATGTTTTTCTTGAATTGGAAGGTGATTCAATGGGCATTAATAAAAACTGACCATGGCAAGCCAATATTTATTTATTTATTTATATTAATATAAAAAACAGTCTACTTCAAGTTGGTTATCCCCATTAGGAAATATCTGGTGTTTGTCACTGCAGGTTTGTTTTACCTAATTTTTACACTCTGAGGGAAAAAAAAAGATTACTTCACATTCTTGCACAGATGGAAATTCAAGGTTTATGTAAAAGGATGGAAGCACTCTCAAAGATGCACACTTTCTTTTTGGGTTGTGCTGTATATATTGTATATTGTATATGCACAATATGCTGGATTTGGAATTGAGAGAGTCAGAATATCTAAGTGATAATTGGAAGAACACTTAGGATTTTCTCTTTGCTTTGTCAACTTGTAAAAAATAATGAGCAAAGAAATCAAAGGGGCTGCAGAAATTCAGAAACATGCTTAACAGGGAGGCTTTTTTTAAACTTGTGTGAAGAAGATGCAGTAGTTATGCTTTCATTGTAAACATGAACTTTATGTATAAGAATGTTCAAGCATAGTGGAAACAATGTATGTTCCTTAGAACATCCTGAAATGACATAGAGAAGTAGTCAGAAATGTGAACATGTGAAATGGAATCAGGTAAACTATGGCCTTGGCAGGCTAAGAGAATATTGCAAGTGTATTATAAAATGGAAGTGGGACCTCGTCTTAATTTATCTTTCCTGTATAGGAAAGGAGAAGTGGAAACAGGAAGATATTATTTTCCACATGGTTCCTGATAGGGGTGAATGATATTGTATAGTGGATGCAAAACAATGCCTGTTCTACATGGAGGTTATGGTGATTTTTGAATGTTCAGAAATTTTATATAAAATATAGCAACATAACATAAGCCTTTTCTCCATTTTAGGACACATCTATACATTTCTGAAGCTCTGAATGCTGCTTATAAGCTCTTAAGAACACAAACGATCATTGGTCTCAGACTGAAAATGTTATGAATTCTTAGCAGCTTGGAACCTGAATGTGTAGAATGTGTGCTTTGGTTTTGGTTTATTTTGGTTTTCTTTGTGGGTTTGTTTTTTGTTTGTGAGAGATTTTTGCTGGTTCGTTGGGTTTTGTTAGTGGTTTGGGGATTTTGTCTCTGGGTGTTTTTTTTGTTTGTTTGGTTTGGTTTTTTTTTGGGGGGGGGGGGGGGTTGTGGGGTTTTTTGGGATTTTTTTGTTTGTTTGTTTGTTTTTCCTGGTGTTCTGAATTGCTAGAATTCTATCTGGCTTATAAAATCACTATTTCCAAAAGTGCTTGCAAGGAAACATGTATCACAGTCTGTCCCTCAGAGATCAAATACTTATTTTTTCACTGAAAGCCAGAGAAGTCTTCTGGGATTCGTGGGAGATGTTGTAAAGAAACAAGCAGGACATATTCCACTCCTAAGTACAATCTTGCCTACATATTTGTTGTAGCTCTAATACCTCAGAAAAACCTGTGAAGCAGATAAGATTTAAGAATATAATGTGCAAGATCAAGTTTCTGTGAACAAATATATTCAAAAACAATAACAACAAAATTACCTACCCCTAAACCAAATAACCTGGAAACCAAGAATACGTATCTGTTGATACATCAATAGAATATGATACAGAAGGATTACTAATATTATGTTGTCACAATAAAGCTGCCATTAAAAAGGGAAATGTAGCATGAGGAGCTACCAGGTAAATATTGGTGAAATTATCAATGGTTTTGCAGGAAGAGCTCACTTGAACTCTTTATGTGACAGGTAGTAAATGTTTCAAACCTTGAGAAAGTCAATCTTCAGAAAGTGTGCAAAGTTAGTTTCAGAAGACCATTTCAAAGTGCTGTGGCAAAGGGGACTGAAAACTCATATGATGCAGCAATAGGACAACGAACCCAAATGTAATTGTTCTCTACTCACTGGAAACAATGGTTGGAGATAGAATTCAAAACTGTAGAACAATACTGCTGTAAAAAAATATAAGCTTGAAATAAATTAATTTAGCATGTAAATAAACTTAGAAGTATTAATCTTCACGAGGTTTTAGAAGTTTGACAAGTTTTTAAGTAACACTTGTTTATTGTACAAAAGATTTTATTTAGAGCTTTATCATGCAAATAGAATGGATAGTATCTGATGCTCTGCAATTACAATTCATAATTGTGAAATTTCTACTTACTTTTTTTAAGGTCCTTAAATATTCCCAGAGATGTCGCTATCCAACATTAAAATACAAAGGCACACATAGTTTACTAAATGTTCATACTGATACAATTTTATAAGCATACATTCTAGTCTATATAAGGCACATTCAAATTAAATTCTGATAAGAGTTCTCCTCGGTTTTATTTCTGTTCCAGTTGTAATTCTAGCCTTTTACTTGGATCTTCCTGTGCTGTCTCTGTGATGTTCCTTCAGAGCTCCTATAGCTCTTCCTGTATCACTCAGAACCTCTGTGCTTGGGAGGGCAGGTCTGACCTCTGGGCAAGGTAATAAAGCTTGCCCAGAGGTTTAGCCAGCTTTTATAAAGTTCAGTAAAATCCTGGTAAAGAATCATTCTCCAGTTCTTCTGCTCTATCCAAGTTAATTTTTATACCAATAATCAGGGATTTCAAAATTCTTCTCAAGGGGGGGTAGATGTTTTGTCATCCCCTTTTTTATTTAATGTAAAGGAAGTAGGGAAACAAGAAAGTAGCTGTTTAACATCACACAGCAGATTCATAGGAAAGTTGTGAATAGTTACCAGGAATATGAGTCTGGCACTCAAATCTTCAGACTGCACTGTCTTTAACAGTTTGAGTTCATACATTATTTATACTTACTTACAAAATGACAGTATTCTGCAATAGTGAAGAATTAAATTAGGCAACTTCCTGCATTTTGCAAAGATCAATTAGAAGCAAGCATTTTGCCAGAGCTGGGAGATGTTTTTCTTGCCTCAAATACTAAATCAAGAATTTCTTATACAGTTATTCTGGTGTGCAAAATGACAGACCAGGTTACATGTTGATTCTTTTTTTTGTCAGTGGTACAAAAAATGTGCAGTTAAATGTTTCAGCAATATCAAAGAATAATGATACAAATAATATAAGCAACATAAGGTCATCAATAAACCTTGCGAGATAATAAAAATTATATTTATGAAATTAGAAGGAATTGAGGTACATTTTTTGTGCTTCCATGACATTTCTGTGTCCTTTGAAGTGCATATCAAAGATACCATAAGAAAATATGCACTAAATTACCACTCAAGGGTTTGGTTCTTTAAATACATCACAGGACAAAAAAATTATTTATTTATTTAGTTATTACATGTTTTAAGTGGTAATGCAAGAAGTAATGCAAGTAATCCAAGAAGTATTATTCTGAGTTTCAAATTAACTATTTGGCCTAATAAAATATTGGGGCATTTTGTTCTTCTGGGAAAGTAAAGGAAAACATTGCTTACATTTTAGAATGGAAACAAAATAAAAATAGCTGTTTCTTAAACAATAAAAATCTAATTAGTTTCTAAACTCACATTTCAGTGTATTATGCACTTTTCCATTGGAAGATAATGTATTTGAAACCAGAGAAGAAAGAGAGAAATATTTAAATAGCTTAAATGAAAAATTTACCAAGTAATTTTTTGCCAAAGCTGCTTACAGGCCTCAGAATTAAAGAGAGATTTTGAAACATTAGTAAGCTTACAGAAATCATGAAAGTAGCTAGATTAATATTTGTCTACGATACCTTTTCATACAAACAACAACAAAACTAAATTGATCTTGACAGGAAGTGAGCACTAAAAATATTAACACAGTTCACAGTGTTCTGAGTGAAGAAGAAACATCACTGGTTCTCCCACTACCATTTTTTATTTTGTTTTACTTCACTTCATCATAGTGTTTAAAGGGAGAGGCTTTTATATTGTAGGAGAAGGCAATGGTTTATAGCTTACATTTACTGCTATGAAGATTAATCTATTACTCGTTCTGTCGATTGTATTTGACAAGAAGCTTCTTACACTTAAATCTTACCATGTGTTGACAGATAATTCTGCTTGTTTGTGCAATTTCCTGCTTTGCAGAGGCTTCACTATGCAGTATCTCATTATTAATCACCAGCATTAGATATGTTTTTTGTCCAATATAGGCTTTAAAAAAAAGGAAAAACCTCAAGCAATAACCAAACCTGTTGATAAATGTGGAAAGGATGAAAGGAAAAATATCTTAACATCACATTGAAATGCTGGCAAACATTATTTCCTGAAGAGACAGGAAATAGCAATTTGTTGGAAGCAGAAATATACTGTAAATAGAATACCTACTTTTGACAATTCTTGACTTGTGCTCCCATCAAAATTGCAGAGATAGTACACATAACACATTAGGTACATTATTAGCACCATAAAGTAGCACATCTGAAAATACTACTATTTTTGCAGAAAATATTTATGGATCCATGAGGCAAAACAATTCATTATTGTTGGTGTACTTAACTCCAAGGAATGCAGATGTGTTTAGATTTGTGGAATTCTTTCTTTAGAGCCAAGAGTCCCAAAATGTCTTTGCTGGGAATCTGCATCAAATCCACAGGGCCTATTGTCATTCCTCCAGTGGACATCAGCCTTGCTTTGATCAGTCATTCAACAGTGAGAGCAATCTCTGTGACCGTTCAATTTTTTTCTCAATTTGCTATCAATGTCTACACAGAGACTGGCTGCAGTCATACTTCTTTCTCTTCTACTTTGCCAAGCAAATTAAGTGTTTGTGCACTTTCTGTCTGTTTAAATGTAAAGGGTATTACAATATGGGGAAAAAAATCACTTATATCCCTTCTCTTTTGCATGAGTTGCTAGAGAGAGTAAAAAAGGAAAGGCTTTTTGTGGGGAAAACGACTACAATTATTCTGTTACTGGTTTTGCTTTATATGAAAACTTACTCAATGTTCAATTTTATTTTGTTAATAAGGCTTTTGTTAATGGCTTTAAAGCATTGCTATATTTTAAAAGGAAGAATTAATAGTGAAAATGTTTCATTCATGTTTTGGACATAACTTGGGAGATAATTTATTATATTCACAAGAATCTAAATTTATTTTAGTGTGAATGTCACTTCCCTGGTACATGAAGATGTGCAACATTTATGTGAAATATTAGAAAAAAAATCAATTTTTCTATCAATACATCTACAAGGATGAGTTTGCTGTTATCACACCATTCAGTCATTCTCTGTGACTTTGGAGTGGCTTAGCTGAAAGAGGTTTTCATTTTTTGCATACAGAAAGGTTGAGAAAGGAGATGGGGCTCAAAGGGACATCAAAAGGACTTAGGTTTGCAGGGAGACAGCAGGCATTTGAGTGGGGAGGCCAGTCAGCCTGCACATTTCTCAGAGAGGTTGCATGGTCCCAAGAAATTTAGTGAAACAACTTGTCAAGTTTAATTTACAGATAAATTTCCTATCTGAAGAACAAAAAATGAATAATTACAAGCTTCTCTTTTGCAAAGTCTGCTAGCTGATATATCTTTTTTCTATTTTTTTTTCTTTTTTTTTTTCTTTTTAATGGTTCTACAGCTTGTAACAAAATAAATACAGAAATACCTGCACATTTTACATTAAATGACACCTAGGACCTTTTCTATCTCATATATTGCAAGCTGCTTCAGGATACACACAATGCATGCAGGGGTATGTTAGTCACTAAAGATGAATATCAGAGCCTAACACATCCCTAAAGAAGAACTTCTCTGATAGACCAGATTTGACACTGATTTGACACTGACTGAACATAGATTACACACTGGTTTACAAAACATTGCAATACTATGAACTGTCATAATGCAGGGGTGAATTACAGCTGCTATAAGACTTGGGTTATAGAAAAAAGTAGAAAGGTATAGGTCTACATAATTTCCTGTGTACACATCTATATGAAAAGAATATTGAATAATTCCTATTTTTCTCATAAAAGACTTCTTAGTTATTAAAATAACAGCTTGTCTTTGACATGTCTACATGTTTACTGAGAAAATGAAAGAATTTTATGATTCCCATAAATTGGTTTGAAAATCTCTAGTGGTATATGCAGTGATAATCATGGAATAGTGTGAAATATTGCTGCTATTGCTTTTTACTTTTTCAGTTATGCGGCATTAATTGGAATTTAAGATACAGTACCATGACTCTCTGTTCAAGCTTAGACAAATTTTTCTAGTGGTTGCAAGGGAATTATTTTGATGACATACACTAGAGTAACTTGTTAATCTGCTGGCAAATACTTGAGAAGCTTTTTTGGGTTTATAAAAGGTAGCATGTCATGGCATGTTAGCACATCTGACCTAAAATCTGAAGAGTGTCACACTCTTTAGCAGCTTGGATAAGCTTTCTGAGCTGAGATAATGTCATTCTGAAGGGTGAATAAGAAGTGTAAGATCTTTCAGAAAACAACTTCTGCTGAGATTTAGCACCCGTGGTCATCTACTACTCATGGACTTGTACAAGCTTCACTCTTTCTGCCACAGTGCAACAACCATGTCTTGAAATGGGCTGATTATAATTTTATTGTATATTCTGATATTACCTTCAAGGGATAAAAGCCCTCTAAAAAGAAGCAGGTGAAATGAAGAACACAAGAAGGCTAGATCAAAAATTTATAAAATAATTTCCTCTACTAATTTATGTAAGATTCTCTGTAAAATATGTGTACTCTCTCAGGTAGAAAAGCCACTGGGTCAGCTACTCAACGACTACTCTTTTTTTTTTT
>VXBR01009092.1:476084-494060 GCA_013400215.1 Cisticola juncidis | reverse complement strand
TTTTTTTTTTTCCCAATTTTAAATATTTTCTACTCTCTGGATTGGAAAGGCTCTTTTAGTAAAAATCAGATTATCATCTCCTAATATCTCCATAAGGTAATGTTGGCAAGCATGGCATCTTCAGTATATCGACGACCACTCTGTAACACCTCTTTGCTCCTGCCCTCTAGATAAAGGGTTCATAAGGCATGTCTATGAGCTAAGCCTAAAGCCTTAGAGATATGAAGATACTCTCTAAAATCAGAATGTAATTTGTAGCTCTAGGATTGAGAGGCAAATTTTTGTTTCAATGGATTCAATGGATAAACTGTTAGTTGCAGGTTTGCTCCAAGTTAAGATCTTAAGACAGGTTGCTCCTTTGGAAATACAACTACAAACTGTTGAGGTGCTTTAAGATATTGAAATAAATTGAATTCTTTCATGACAAACACTGGGAGATTTAATTTTTTTAGTATCTTTTAATATTAAAATCTAGCCACAGTCTGTACAAATCGAGATAATAATTACAGGTATGGCATGAAAATTTTCTTCTCTATTTTTCTCGTTTTTTCTTCTCTTCCATTTGCACTTCATCCTGTTAACAAAAAAACCCCCCTTTTTGAATCCAACATAAGGAATATCTGCTCAGACAGAACTTGGGAAATATGTAAAATTCATAAATTTTGCCTAGAACAGTTTCCTAATCATAACATTTGAAAAAATTTAAACAAAAGAGCTGCTGCCAGACATGGAAAGCTAATGATGACCCTATTTCCAGATAACAATGGTAATGACACCTAATGACCTTTTTGAGGTAATAAAAGGTTTGTATTGATTTTTTCAGACAGTATATTTCACATGAATACTTCTGATAATAAGATGACAATGGACAACTTATGTAATGACATTTTATGCATCATTCCAATCTCACAAAGCATAATGTGTCTGTTATTTTTGGAAACGAATGAATGCCATCAGATATTCACAAAGTGGGTCACAAGTTAATTAATAGTCTCAAGAAGTGGCAAATTTAATTAACGTTAAGGACTTTTTTCCCCTGTAAATACAGTTATGTGAGTGGAGTTCTGTAGTTAGTGAGATGAATATAAAAAATGCATGTATAACCCAAGAGCAAAGTGAAGAATTATTGCACACCTTGCAAAACAGTGGCCTATTAAATAATTTTCAAATGGACATGGAATTAAGAGGCATACTATATTGAAAATTAGACTTAATTATCAATGTTTTAAAATGTAATTTTCGTGAATGAGTTCAGTGGTAACTTGAGCCATAAAGCAGAATGTAATCTGCTTTCCAGAAATTCAGAGACAAAAGAAAAAAAATACTTACCTTGCATTCCATACTGTCTCATAGGGCTGAAATTTCTTAGGTGTAAGTAGATTTGGGGACTTTCCTTCTTTCTAAAAGGAAAAGGGGATTTTTTTGTACTCTTGCAAGAAGGATCATGGGAGATTTAAGTGGTATTTATATAGCAATTCTCCATTGTCTCAACAGTGCAATTATTTTAGCAATGAAAAAGTGTGGAAGGGTTATTTTAATACTCTGCATAAATAAGGATGCTCAACTCATATTTTAGGATTTGAAACCATGTGGTTTTCTACTTAAGACTGACCCTTCTCAAATGGATACTATTTACCTTGCATAGGGATTTTGCCCATAAGTCATGGTTGCATACACAGTCAGATGGAAAGCAAAATCTTTTAAGTTATCTAGTACAGTTTATGTTGTCTTTTTCTTCTGTATTTTAACCACTGATACACATAATCAAAGTTGCACATTGAAGCCATGCACTAAATGATTTAATCTAAAATTTAATCCAGCAATATTTCTTGTAAGAGACACAGCAGGGAACCTCTTTAGCATAACACAGGAAAAGAGATAATGATGCTAGTGAGAGTTGAGGAGTGGGAAGAGTTAAAAGGAATGACTTTGTTTTTTTACAAGTTATAATTTGGCAGAAAGCTATGGGAGGTTGACAAATAAGTCTGTATTATTGGGAAACTGTATGGAACAGACAGGAATGGACAATAGTAGACCAGAAGCCAGATCAACCATGAATTATCATTGTACTATCCCTAACTATCCTTGATCTCATGTTTCTAGAAGTCCTGATGTCAAATTTATGGTTACTTCTTTAGATCTGGTTCAGACAATCAACAGACAGATGCCGCAATCAGAAATGTTAGATTGCAGTTGTGGTCCTCAGAATGAAAATGAGTCCTTGAGGATTCAAAATCTGAACTGGAGTCTGGAGCAGAAATACAGGATACCATTCAAATAAGATCCATAAGGTCATTATGTACTTAATTCAAATAAATTAATAAAGGATAGAGTCATTTTTATGCTAAAAATGCATCATACATAAAATGAACATGTATATATAAAGTTTTAGATCCCTAACAATGCAGAATAAAGTGTCTCAATTTAACAATGCAAATGGATAAAACAACACTACTAGTACAGCTTCTTAAATGCCTTAACTTGCAGGGCTGCATGCAAAATATGCACAAATGAAAAGTTATTGACTATAAGACAAAATTAAGCTGTAGTAACTACTCAGAAGTTCAAGCCCTGAAATTTGCAAGTGATTCCAAGGGTGAAGGGTGATGTCAATACACTGAATGGCATGAGTTAAAAAGGGAACTGCAGAAAAAGGGTGACAGCCTAATGGCCATGTCAGGTCGTGAGACTGAATGAGCAAGGGGCATGTTGTTGGAAATAAAACTTGTGTGAAATCCTGTGTTTTGGTAGGAAGAGTTGATTCACAATTATAGGAGAGTTAGAAGCAGAATTTGAGTTGTAAAAGTCTTGTAAATTGATCGTGTTGATTGGGACAGAACATAACTCAAAGTGTCTATCTCTGGCTCATGTAAAAATATTTCTGAATTAAACTGTGACAAAGATTCTGTTGGGTTCTAGAAGAACGGAATGAGCTATTAGATGATCACCAAATTGCACTCAAAACTTGAGACAAATGGCTACAGATCTTATCATAATAACATTTTCCTTATCTCGAAAAAAAAAGATTCAAAAGGTACTCAAATATTGCCATTGTGTCTGCTGGTGAAAACCTCCTATCTTGTATCCAGAGGCAGCTCTTTTGGATAACCTTCAAATAGAAGCCCATCCCCTGAGATGCCTGAAGGGAATTGCAGGCAGAGAACTTTCTTCAGGGTGAAGTGAATTGTTATCAGTCTTGCCACCTTGTCAAAGGCACTGAAAAGACCCTACAGAGTTGTGCTGGTTATTATTTTACTGAAACACTTGGAATGAAATTTGTTTCTGAAGTACAAACAAACTTGTTCATGTACAGCTAATCACACCCTTATACCTGAGCTATTAGTTAAACCTACTTCAGGCAGTGTGATTTCTCCTCATATTTTGTGGAGGTGTTTTTCTCCCTGTTTGTTGATAGTTCTAATAATCCCGAGGCAGAAATGAACACATCTCTAGAAGGAAAGATAACTATCATAATTATTTACAACCTGTGTGTGTGTGCATCCAACTGACATTTTACAATTTTCCAGATGTTACTTCAGTTCTGCCAGGATTTAGTTGACAAATCTTTCTGCAACATTAGATCAAATAATGTGAAATATATTGTTTGTAAAGCTTCCAAACTATTTTTCTGTGGGTTTTTAATCTGACTGCTACCATAGTTACCTTTTTAGAACATACTGAGAACATTGAAAGAAGTTAGAGGCTAGAATACATTTAATTTAACATAATTTTATTTAACACATTCCATATGAGAAAAATCTTATGAATGAGCATAATTTAAAGGCTGAGATAAGGTGGTAAGGCTTTGGGAAAAAAAAAACAAAACAAACCATTCCTTGTCCTACCACATCCTTGAAAAGATCGTGAAAATGATTGCAACCATTTTGCAATCACATTTGGATTTTTGAAAAATCAATTTTCTGTTAGTGTTAGTTAGATAATATGTCTTCTCTCTGCCCTTGGAGTCTTTGGAGTCTTTTAGTCCAGGCTGTGCTGGAGAATTCTGGCTTGTGTGTTCTCAGTTTTCACTGCTTACAGGGAAAGAGCCATCTCTTCCTGGAGGGATCTTCTCCAGATGAACCACATAACCTTCAGAGAAGACACCTTTTCTTTTCCTGCCCAGCTGACTATTTAAAAAGAACACAATCTACAGTCCCTAGTAACAAATAAAAGACTTGTTCTATTGACTAGCTATACCAACCAGGAGGCTTAAAAAAATAACTCTTAATTTCATTCACTGTGCTGTGAAATACAAGTATGAAATTTTAATATCTTTCAGGATATAAATGCCTTTCTTAGATTTCTTTTCAGTGGGTTAACAGAAGTTATTGAAGAAGCAGAGTAACAGAGAGGAAGTCAAACTCTTGACACAGAGTCCAGAACAGCATAATGAAGATGGATTTTTTCAGCTAACCTCATATTTATCTTCTATATTTTAAATATTTCTATTCATATCTGTGGTTATTGTCCTATTGCTATTGCTGCAAAGCATTTTATTATTTATATTTAGTCTTTGCTCTGCTTAATTCTCTTTGGACTCATATATTAGGTATATATTTTTTCTATTATAAAATTATCATTAAAGTTTTGCTGTGTAGTGAGAAAAAAATACTGGTCTGTAAATACACATACATTTATTTTCTTCATTTGTACCCACCATTTTGTTCATTTGACACATTAAGCTGCCACATAAATGTCTCAGTTTGTATCTGGATCATTCCATTCCCTTTTTATAGAGAAGAATGCAAACACTCAGAAAGAATAATTACTAGGTCTCCTTTTCTATATAGAAGCTATATGCATTCTGTCAGATCACTGTATTGTGAGTAACAAGTCCAGTTTGCTCACATAAGTTATGAATATGACTCTTTTTCATTCTTTTCAATGTAACTCAAATGGAGACTGCTAGTGCCCTGTGTGATGGTCAGAGTCATCCATGAAGTTCTCAGCCCCTGAGCATTTTCAGGGCATGGAAACTCTCAGACTCTTACAAAGGCACTAGAGGCTCCACAATGGCACTTAACTATTCCCTTTTATTCAGCCCTACTATTCGAAGAAGAGCCAAGTCTTGCTTTCAGGCAGTCTGTACAGAATTCCTCTGACTTGTCTCTGCAAACAAAATAGTTGCTGGTTCTAATGCCTCAGGTCAATTTGTCTGAGGAGGTAGAGAGAAAAAGTAAGTGTGGACATACAGAAAGGTCTTGAGTTACTCTCACTTGACAGGAGCTTTGCTCTCTGCTTGCCCATGTCAGGGTCCATGAAAACTTGGGGTTACTGAACAAAAACTAGAAAGAGATTTTAATATGCATGCAATAATGACTAAATCCACTTTAAATTTCAGGGCCTCTTTCATAAAGCTGATGTTTTGTTGCACGAGGGTGTTCGCTAAAAGAGGAAAAAAAGTAAAATTGCTTCAAGTGTCTACCCAGTTCAGAAGTCCACAAATGTTCCCTCAGTAGGCTACTGTTCCTGTCCACATTCTCAAATCTTTGAAAGGAGGGGGAAACAGGACACACAGGTTTGTATTAATGCCAGAGACTCGGAAATAAGATTGCGGTTGTGCTTCTGTTTGTAGTGGTATAGACCAAGAATCACTTAATCCTGGACATAAAAGATTTTTCCTTGCAAACTCTTAGGTAATCCTTCAACCAGTTGTCAGCAGCAGAATCATTTCAAACGGATAACTGCTTATCTAAACCCACCATCAGTAGTGGCTTATTTACCTGTTCTCATTATTTGTGTTCAAGATGCTTTTTCCTTTACATAGAACAGGAGAGAACATTAAAAACAAATAAATACATAAACCAAGCAAAAATACCACCTTCCCCCCCCAAACAAACAAACAACCCTCTGTGAATTACCTTTTTCTGAAACAGGTCATAGAACTGAGCTACTTTCACAAACTGTGTTTCAGTCTACAGAGGTCCTATCATCTCTTTCTGTGGGAAGGAGAAGCTGTTCTCATCATCACACATTTAACTCTTCCGTGGACAGAGAATGTGATCTGTTCTTCCAGTCTTGTAGAAAAGACTGTGAACAGCAAATCATACAAGGTCAATCACCCTCTCCCTGGATGTCCATAGGGTGTGAAGGTTGCTAGCTAGAGCTATTCATGATCTGAGCTGAAACAGAATGGGTCCCCACATGACCATTCTAGAAACTATAAGTGCACGAGAGTTTCTAGTGAACTAGCATTTTGTAAATTATTTCCAGATCAGAGATGGCGTCTGTCTTTTCTTTCTTCATGGCTGGGAATACCAATATATCTCCAGGGACTGCAAAAGCCCAAATATAACACTTACCTACTGCAGTGTTTCTCCCAAATGTGAACTTAAGCATTCATCATGGTGACAAATGAGAGGAAGTCTCATTTTCTGAATGTTGTTTCTTCAGTTACAAAACTTGCTTTTGCTTATTGAACTTTTAACTTTGAAGAGATCTCTCATCTGCATCTTGAAATACATTAGTTAGAAAAAGTCACTTTATCTCATCTTTAAACAGGCAGAATACCAGTGGGCAAAGCTTTAGATTTTTTACCTCTATATTTGCCAGTTCTCTGATTTCACATGATGAGTCTTGTGTTGAAAATTTTTGAGCAAATGTTTTCAATTTGTATTTCTCTGCAATTGACATTCTTATTGTTTTCTTACCTTCTAGGCATGGTGAATGTTTGTTATTTGCTAATATGATGGCTTTCAACTTTGTATAAATTGATTTATCTAAGAAAAAAACCCCCATGCTAGTTACATACAATTATCTTTTATGCAGTTCTTGTTTTGTTTTTCCCTCAGGATCTACTTCAGGGTTAGGAATTTGATAAGGCTTGTGTAATGAGAAATGGAAATGTGCTGTTTTAGTTCATAAATTATATGACAGTTACTTGATACTTGGCAGCTTCACATCACACTCAAAACATGCAACATTAACTAGTTTAAAAGCTGTGTCCTTATACAAAACCCCAGAATATGTGATAGACAAAGCATTTCAGAAAATGCAATAGTATTTCTTGATTGTAGTTTGTAGGGATCTGTTATAAAATCAAAGAAGCATACCATGAGGCTGAATTTTGTGGACCTTTCAGGATATTATATGAAGTTCAGCAGTATCTTCAGATTATTCAGCCTCAGTGTCTGTGACAAGGATGTGCCTGCAAGGGTACATCTTCAGAGTTCATCAAGTACAATGTGAACCTTGCATAAGTGCTGATCCTGAAATGCCAAATATTGGTCTGTGAAGTAACTGAGATATTTGGCTAACACCATATGACGAACATTTTCCTCCTTTTTGCACTGGTGCTTATCTCCTTTCAAGCCAAAATTCAGCATTATATATGTCTGATTTTTTTTTAAGATCCTATTGGTTGTTTGGTATGTTAGGCTGTGACACATTTGGTGGGAATAAGATGTAATATTAATTGTAGTCTTCAAGGATTCCTTCCATTGTTACCTTTTCTTTTCAAGAAGAACTATGTAATTTTGTATTTCCCAAAGAAACAACAAAGAGATATTATAAATTAAATTGCTTCAGTGTTCTTTCCAGCATTGCTTTGATAAATATTACAATAATATAAACATCTTAATTGTTACACTTTTGATAATTTTGTTTCCAAGAAATGCTTCAAGAGATGACAGTACCTGAGGTATCCCAGAGGCTTGATTACCTGTTATAAATTTCCTTGCAGTAGCATTGCTATAGTAAAGGTTGTGTTTCATTATAATGCCATTTTTCAAGAGGTGATAACTCCACTGTAAAGGTGGGAATAAGCTTAGCAAGGTCACAGTTCTTAAAGTCAGCTTATCTAAATTATCAAAATATTTGATAAACTAAATAAAGTAATGCAAATTATATAAATATTTAAAGTTTATAATTAAGAATATATAGTTAGGAATTCAGAATTATCTATTGTAGTTGCTTGTTCATTTTCTAATCTAACCCATTTTCAGATGCCTTTTATAACTGGTGGTATTGTTACATATTTTAATTCCAAAACAACGCAGAAAAGTTCACTCATTATTCTTGGTAAGCCCACTTACTGTCTTCCAAACAAAATACATTTCCAAGTGGAAGCTGGCAACTGGTGTTCATACTTTGACATAATATTTCATGTAGTTAAGCATCACTATATGACAGTGGTTAAATATATTATTTTTCTGTGTGTTTTCTGTGTGTGTAATCTTTCTCCCAAGCATACAGACAGAATACTGTAGAGGATAAGGAAGAAATGTTTTTAAAGATAAATACAATCATCATTGTTGGTTAGATATCAAATGTCCTGCATCAGATTGACAATGACAGTTTTAATAGAATGGGATAGTACTTGAAGATTTGTTTAATAAACATCAAAACACAGCTAACAAAAAGTTTTCAAGGGTTCAACTCAGTTAAACCTGAAGTACTTTGATGAGTCTCTAAAAAGCTTGCAGTAGTACCTACTTTTGGAAATTACTTTGATGAATGATGTTTGATACCTGGAAGAATTTAATGTTATCCAGGTGCGTTGATTTTATTCTTGGTTCGTCCCTGAATTGATTTTCAAACTAATACTTGATTCTAACTTCTGGTCTCTGAGACACCCTGAGTGGGTCTTACATTATATTTCAAATATGCTTCTGAAAGCTAATGCCTTTCTTTAATAATATCTTGGTTGGACTGTTGTGACATTCTCAGAATGTCCACTTGACAAGTTGATTTAATGCGCTTTTGATAGTTTGGGGGTCTCATTACATGCANCCAGGGGGAAGGGAGCGGGCAGAGAGAGCGCGAGGCTTCCCCGTTCGCACTCTTATCCCCCCGGTTCGGAGGGCGCGGTAAAAATTGTACAGCGAATCAGGTTACAGATACATGATACTGCAGGGAGGGACAGACTTGGAATGAACCATACACTGTGACCAGGGGTGAGCTGGGATATACCACCCCACACACTTCCATATGAGTATGGCATAAACTTTGAAATCATATTGACCATGTTAGAAATGTTAGACAAATTTGGCTGTAGAGAAAATGCCCAAATTGACCCCACTCAATTATGTGACCAAAGACAACAGGTAAATAATGTAGGAGAATTATCCCTTTTTTTACTTCAGTTTGGAACATCTACTCCTATAAAATGAGCTTTCTATGTATCATGCAATAAGAAATCTAATGTCTTATGTAGTAAATGAGATTGATTCTTAAATCAGCTTAACAGTTCCATTTCTTAGAACTGATTGCATGTGGTCATCACAGTTTATTATTATAGGGTCTTTCTTGATTTTAATCACTGTTTGTTATCTCAACTACAATTTATATGACCTGTTTTTTTTGAAGGTTTTGATAGTTCTCAAGCTCCACTTCCACACTTTAAGTATTACCTGCCAGTAACACGCAGTCATACAAAGAGCCTATGACAAAGTGTTGGAAGGAGGCAGGTGGACTTGGGGTGACATGTGAAGATGACACTGAAGTATCTCAAAAGTGATCATGCAGATTTTAATCTTTAAAATATTTTTTTGTAATGAATTTAAGTGTATGAATAATTCAGGCTAACAGTTAAGGCAGTTTAATTAACCTTGTTAGAACACCACATCATACATGCATGCTTGTTGTGCCCTAACCCCCTTGTTTAGGACAACTGCTGTGGATGATTCTTAGAGCCTGATGATGAGTTCTGAATACTGGGTTTACAGTGCTGAAATTGCCAAAGAGACGTTTAAAGAAGAAGTATGGATCAAGTAAGGTAAATTTATAATTTAAAATTTGCATTCATTACATAACATAAAAATGACATTTTGCATTTAATTATTTTTTAATGTCACCTAAAAGATGTGATGCAAATGTTGATAGATTCATGGTGGACTGGCTATCACTTCACAGGAGCTTGGAATGTGAGCCTGAGTGCATTGCACATAATAGGTTTGCTTTTGGATTAATAAAATTATTTTCAGTGGTAGGCAGCTGACTCCTGTTGAAAGCCATTGGATTCAGCGGCCTCACTTCCAGTTAAAACCCCAGGAGTCCACATCACAGAGCATTTTCTGCTCAGAACAAGGCAGAGACATTGAAAAAATATTTAATCCAAAAATCTTGATTGCCTCCACTCCCATTTATGTCTTACCTTCCATCAATTTTTATTTACTGTTTCAGCCGAGTCAGTTCATTGTATCATAGAGACTTTCACAGATACAGAGGTCACAACATGTACATTTTGAACAATTCTTTGAATGTGTCTTTTATTATTTTCTCCCAATAGTACTTCAATGGCCCTGTCTCATTGTGCTAGACAGTGTCATCTACAATATCACCTTTTACCCTTGCCTTTATTGACTATACATCAGAATATACAGCATCCATAATGTAAAAAAACCCTGAGTCTTTATGAAAGGGAGACAGTATTTTCTGAAGTTATGATCCTTTTAGAATGACCCACTGCATACACACTTTAGCATTTAGGAGTAGCCATGAAGAATGGTACAAAGGTATAATGAACCCCTAAAGAATGACCATGATGTGTGCAACTCTCAGTACCCATACACATACAGACAACTTGATATAGACACAAAATATTTGCTCCTCTGAATGGTCAAGTTAAACCTTTCTTTGATTTTTTTTTTCATTAGGGTTGGATTATTTTACTAATCATACAGTAATATTATTATTATTAATAATCTATTTCAATACATATGGGGGAAATAGATTTTTGCTTAAAATTTCTTACCTCAAATAACAAATATTTTTAATTAAGGGATAATTTTTTAATGAAGTATTTATCTTCTAGCCTCCATGTCAACTTAGCATTAAAAAAGATTTTATTCTTTCCTCCAAGAAATATTTCATTGAATTGGGAAAATTAATCATAAATATAGACATTTTATTAATAGTGCATTTAAAAATAATTGTATTTTGTACATAGTATATTCACGGTCTAATGATATAGGAAGGCAACCAAACTTTATTTTTTTTCCTAGAATGTTTTTCCACATTAATATAATTAATGTAGAAAATTACATTAATGTAATTTCTACTATGAAATAACACATATTTCCATTTGAAAAACTTTCAGACAAAAGTAGGTGATCAGACTAATTTTATTGGATATTATATTGTTTACTTTTTAACAAGAAGAATTATTTTGCCAGTTATCATGAATTTTTCCATCAGGGAGCAATAGTTAAATAGAATGTAAATGAGAAATAAGAAGTTCAGCATTACCAAAGTGGGCCTTTGTTTCTGTACAATAGTAACCATGACCACTGCATACAGCACAAATATTTTGTATTTTGTTTCTACTGCTTTGGTAGAGTCAAAATAGCTTATATTCAGCCCTGTCATTGCTGAATGAGATGTATGATAATTTAATTAATGTTTAAATTTTAGGAGCTGCTGAGGATCACACATAATCCAATTACTTTTTATTCAATTATTTTAATAGAAAAGCACTTTGCTATAATTACACTTAATCCCTTGATTTTTTCTCCTCAGCTATTTATCAGGGGTTTGTATCTTTGAGGAAATCAAACTGGGGTATAATTATCAGCAATCCCCAATGGAATTATTGCACTAAATAGTACTCAATTATGAGCAACATTGCATTGCTGAAAGGGTTAGTTTGGAAGAATGCAACACACAGTTTGAAGTTTCTGAGCCACTTTCCCCCAGAGTTTTTGGGAAAAGGAGACAATACGGTTATTTCTCCCAGTAACTGATACTGAACAAAGAAGTGCTAAGATGGAAGCTAGATCTGATTCAAAGAAAAGAATTGCAACCACGCCCTTCTCTAAGAACTGTGGATGTTTATTGAATTTTAAGTATTAGAAATTATTTTCAGTAGTATCATATTCTCATATACATATGGGAGTTGAGCACAGACTCCCTAGGGATGTGGTCACAACACCAACCCTGACAGAGTTCAAAAAGCATTTGGACAACAACCTTGGGCACATGGTGTGACTAGGAGATGGCCCTGTGCAGGACCAAGGGTGGGACTTGGTGGTTCTTGTGGGTTTTTTCCAACTCAGTGTATTCTGTCTTTCTGTGATATGGCAAAATGCTATTAGTATCTGTAATGTTGGAACCTTGACATGCTAAAATTGTAATTTCATTGTTTTATAGATAAAAGAAGTACATGCATAATTGTGTCAGATTCTTGGAAATTGTCAATTATCCAAATTCCCTTTTCTCATTGTGTGTTTTTTTTTAAATAGAAATAAGTGCATCACATGTAGGATGCTCTGTTTGCAGGAATGTCCATCACCTATTCAAGAATTCAGTATTACATGTGACATTAGATTATTAAGGACATCCTATTGCTAGGTTAAATGCTCTCTCTTCTGCAGTCTTATACAAACCCAGCATCTTGCCAGACTTTGAGTCATAAAACACAAAGAAGGAAAAAACTGAAGTTCCAAACTTGAAAATAAGGGCCTATTGTTCAGATCCTCACACTGCTGACAAAAGGTGCACTATTTTAGAAGGATGTTTGTCAAATCTTAAAAAACTGTCATTCACCTTGTGAGATTAGTTTTTCTAGTTTTAGAAGTGTTAATTCTTGCCCAACCATATAATAAAATGTGCAATAAGAATGCCTAATGATCCCTAAGTAAAAACATCAAGAAATAAAAAGATAATTTTAAAGCTTATAAGTATGTGTCAAGAAGAAGTTAAGAAAGAAGTCACATAATTTTCTTCTCACTTTGATAACCTACATGCAGTGTTGCAATGCAGGAGGAAGGAAGGAACACTTTTGTTTTTCTAAATGTGACACTGTAAAATGTACCTATCTTTTGCATGTTATTTTTCATGTCTGTGAAGTAAGGTGGGGAAGGAAGGAGTGAATTCACTGTTACTTTTAGTTTTGCAACCTTAGGTAACCCTTTCCAAGCTGAAATACAGCTACCACTACTGCCAAATTTACAATTGGTGTGATAGAAAAGCCTGGGTTCATCCATCCTTGTATGAAATAGGGTAAATGTCAAGGTAGGCTCCTTCAGCAGTCAAAACAGTCAAAAGTCATGTGTATCTGAAGCAACATATATTTTCATCATTCTTCACTGACTCCAGTGAGGCCTGAGTGCGAGTTAAAGTTAATCCTAGCTTTAGGATTCAGCATTACATATGGCCAGGCTGAATCCAGAGACAAAGGTCATGGTCTGTCAGCCAACCTGTCATGAATGCTTTAGATCAAAATCTTAGAATTTGCTTGATCATATGTCCTGCCATGTTGTTTTTCAGTCTTTGTCTTCTCAATGGATATTGGAAAGGCAAGATGTTATGGGTTCATTTCGGTACTTTTCTTTCAGGGACATAGTCTTCCTTCTAAAAGTATGGCTGGTAACAAGTGTGTTTGCCTGAATTTCAAGTTTGACTCAGGAGTCATAATGTAACATTCTGAAGGAAAAGAAAAAGTTTTTTTGAATGCATACACAAATTTTAGTCCATATTTACTGAGGAAAAAAAAAAGTTTAATTTGTCTCGTGTAAATATCACATTTACTCCAATCTCTGTTTTGGAAAAAAAATGTTTGGAGACCTCATTATCTTCACTCTTTTATTTCGAAAGACACATGGCTATTTCATGAGCACCCTCTTACTGCTCCACTTCCTCAAATATATATCTGTATTTACTGTCCATTGCCACTCAATTTAGTAAAAATGAAATAGTCCTTCATTTGTTACTTATTGTGAAAATATGTCAAACTCTCACTGTTTTTACTGTTTTACTGCTTTCTCCCATTGTTTCTGAATAGAAAATAGAAACCTAAAGAATTTACTGAAATTGTAAATTAAATCAATTTAGGACATCAGGCAACATGAAGGGTAAAAGACAAAGCTTTCACAGAATTAAAAAAAAAGTGGCTGATAAAAAGGAAAACAGGCACATGTCACTTCAGATTTCAAACTTACTAATGAGGTAATATGAGGGTGTGACTGTCAAAGTGGAAATAATATCACCTGCCAGTTTGATGCCATCCATGACCATATTTTATTGAAGGAAATTTAAGCGTGAAAGAAGTAGATTTGGTATTGATTATGATCAAAAAGCTTCTGGCCAGAGTGGTGTTAGCTGGCTGTGTCACAGCAGCAATTACACAGCACTGGTCCCTGGAGACTTTCACCTACTTGTTAGATGAAATCAATACTACCCAGACAAGCACTGAAATGACATTTTAATGTTTACAAAGAACATTTACACTTCAGGCCTGCCTTTGAAAAAGTTTCTAACAGTGATGGAGAGGGCAAGTGGATGGTTCTGTATAGCAGGCAAAGATACTTGCTTTCAAACCAGATTGTTAGCTGTCATTGGAGGGGGCCTTTCAAAGACTGTATGTAGCTACCTAGGATAATGGATAATTTTCACAGAAACAAACCGCTTGCAAGTGTTTAGAGGGCATGATAATGAACAGATATGAGAAAGGAGAGGAGTTGGATGTAGCTGCACCTTCTCACCCCAAGAGATGGTACAACCCAAGATGATGGCACCAAAACATTTAAGAGAGCAAGTGGGAGCAGTTAGCTGCATTTCTCTCAGTGCCGTCTCTTTTTATTACAAGAAAAAGATACATGTTGATTTCAACTTCTTTTATGCAGAATTAAATTCGGCAGGTAGAAATCTGACTTAGGTTGCTTTTAATGCCTTTATTTCAAGATACCTGTAATTTCTGCTGGAGATTCAAAGTCACAAATCTACCTCCATGTTTTTTGTGAAAATTCTCAAATGCCTAGAGTTAGATAATGATACTGAGGCATCCAGGCATTTCAAACAAGGTACTCACTTTGCCTCTTTTGTGGCTTAACTCCAGTAGTAGCTAAGCCCGACAAAAGTGCTTGCTCACTTCTCTTCAAATAGTTGTGTTGAGAATTGAAAGAGAAGTGAGAAAACTCATGAGTTGAGATAAAAAACAGTTATATAAGCAAAGCAAAAAAACCCCACATGTGAGCAAAATAAGAAATTAATTCACTGCCTTCCATCAGAAGGCCAGTGCTTAGCTGTCTCCATATAATTACTATGAAGAAAATTAACTCTATCCTATCCAAAAGGAGTATATCCGCTTCAGTATCACCATGACCTAGGAAGAAGGCTGCTAAGTCCTTGCATTTTGCCTCAGTGTCTCTGTACTGTAGGAAGAAAGAGATTCTTGCAGCCTGGTATCAATTACCTCTTCAGACAAATGTGACTTAATGTATAATCCTATTTTTTGATGAGAGTTTCTGGAGTACTATGCTGATGTCCAAACCCAGCTCAACCTTCTTATTGAACCTAGGCCAACAAAGCCTCTCAAATATTTTGGCATTCCTGATGTAAAAGAATTTAATTGTGTGTTGCCATGAGATTCTCCTAGCTAGCTGAGTGTTTCATATAAAGTAGAAGTTTGTACTTTCTCACGCTCTTTTCATGTAAACACCAGCTACGTTCTATAAACATAGTCTTTGTTTTCACATTCCATGCTGGGACAAACAAGACTGTGTGACAGTCCCCTTGACCAATGTGTCGATAGGTGGGGCTGTTAACAGTCCAATCCATGGTCACCTTGTTAGAAGTATATAATAGGAAGAATAAAGGGCAGGTTCTTCTGCCCTGCTGCTCTGTTGAACACAGAACCGAGTGTCCTTCTGGCCAGGTTTGCGGCAATAATTGTGGTTTATTTTGATTTTTGTAGGTAAAAATATTTCACTACCTATTTCTTCTCTTGAAAAAAATAGTTAAACACGAAAAGAAATGGGATTATCAGAATCTTTCCCATTGCAGTGTAATATTATATATGTAATTTAATTTCTGAACATGAGGAAAAAAACAATTCAAGGTTTTTTACATATTTATACATCAGTGTGAACTCTGTTTTGTATATAATATATAGATATGGTATGATATATGTATATTTACATTATATAATAAATATAATATATAATATGTAATATAAAACATATAATGTATAATGTATAATGGAATATATATAGTACATACTATATACTATATAATCTATATTATATAGAGAATATATATTTATATATATTTATATGTATAATTGCATTTGCTGGAGAGGTTATTCTCTCATAATATTCTTTTCTTTCTTCAGGCAGAAAAATATATTGAAAAACAAAAATAAAATATGTACATTTAATCTGCAGTGATTCAGATCTGTAAGAGTGTTTGTTGTGTGTTAGCTGAAAAAATGCAGCTTTAAAAAATACAAGCAGAAATTCAAATGTCAGGCTTTTAAAGGAACCTGATTAGAAGGACAAGTGATATGAGAAATGTCTAATACCTGGCTGAGCTATGCAAGCTCTTTCACAGTTCTGCCAGTGTGAACTGAAAAGAGCCATTAATGATCAGCTTCATGTAATATTCACTGCTGCTACATCAAATGGGTCTGTTTGTTATACTAAGATAGCCAGTGCCAAGAACACTGCTGCCTTACAGTTCAGTGAGCAATGGTAAATCAGTCAACAACTGCCCTCCAGAATTACAGCATCTACCAAAAATATTTTCAAGCATCAACAGAATCCCAAATTTCCTAGCTTTTCCAGGAGGCGCTGAGGAACAGAGAACAATGTAATTTCTGCTTGGTTTTTAACAAGCAATTGAGGAGGCAGGGAACAGATTTTTTTTCTTTTCTTCTTTGCCTTTATAACTCACAAAGAAAGATGGAAAGAAATCTCTGGAGCTAAAATTTTCTTCTTTGCTTTTTCACTCTGGAAGGGTTTAATCAACTATAGAGGACTTAATATACTTATGCTTAAGAATTCTGTTTATCTCCTTCATAGGAACTTTATTTATAAGTCTTATAAATAAAGATATGTGAGGTTTGCATGGACTTAAGCACAGTTCTGTCTTTAGACCTAATTTGAGCATGCCCAGTGTCAATGTTCAGACTGGGTGCTCCCTCGTGGTCTCTGAATGTCATACCTCCACCATCACAGCCTTTATTTTCTGTAATGGACTTGTATCAGTCAAGCTGCTTATGACAAGAAAAAAAAAAAAGGTTTAAAAATTCCCCCAGACCAACAACTCAAAAATTGTGTGTACAGCTAGGAGGAGAAAGTTCTTTTCACTGCATTTTTCAAACTGCATTTTATCTTTGTTTATTTATCACTTTGGAGGAAGAAAATACTTATGAATGAAGTAACAACAAACCCCTTCAATAAGATATTTAACACAGCACTATGCATTCTCTTTCACAGCACATGTCTCTGATGTGATGTGTAACCAGGGAAAACCAGTTGATATTTTCCTTAAAAAGCACTACAAATAAAATGTATCCATTCCTCCCCCCCTCAATAGTATGCAAATCTCCTGTTTTGACATAAAGAATAAAGACTTCAAAAAAGTTACTTTAAAAGACACCCTTTTGACAGTCACCTTTTTGAATGACAGTGTGCCATGCTTAAATGAAATTAGTTTCTATATAATGAATTATAATCTTAACATTAAAGCAATTCATAAGGATGTTTGTTAAGTATTCAATAAGACCGTGTATTAAAATGCTTATTATAATTCTGGATGTGGATGCCTTTTCATTTCGGAATATTAATAAAACAGTTTTTTGTTAGAAAATACTTTTGCAGTTAAAATATTATTTTTAGATCTCCATTAAAAAATATTTTTTTACTTTTATGTATTATTTCTCACAAAAATCAGGATTCTATATTTCCCACAGGTTGCAGTATTTTGCATTCATTTTGTATTGTAATAGGTGTAGGTGGTTGTGTGCATTAAAAATTTGAATATTAACATAGCCATCAATGAGCTAAATCCTCAGATCTATTGAACTGGGGACCAGGAGCAAAACTCTTATTCTCTGCCTAGCAAAAGAAGGTGTATCACAGTCAGTGTTTCAATGTTTTGGCCAATGCCATTAATATAAATGTTTGGGGACTGGTTTGTGGTGGTTTTTGTTTGTTTGTTTGGTTGGTTGGTTTTGGTGTTTTTTTTTGTTTGTTTGTTTTTGTGGGGTTTTTATTTAGGTTTTTTTGTGGGGTTTTTTGTGGTTTTTTTTGTTTGTTT